>OX104060.1:78983681-79063518 GCA_944474145.2 Dicrocoelium dendriticum | reverse complement strand
GTTGTACTCTATCCACATCGAGCGCATGGTGCTGTAGTACATGCGGTCCCGAGTGCCTGATTCAGGCAGGCCTAGTGAACCGTGAGCAAAGCCACTCAGGGCCAACACCGAAACGACGACGGGTCCTGTAGAGAACGTAGGCAGAACCGGAGCAGCCTTCGTAGGTAAGATGCATCTGATTTACTAACCGCTTGCTTGCATGCTGGGTCTCTTCATTTCAAGGGTTGGTGTTGCTATATTGTCTCATTAATGTCTACGTGAACTATTTTCTATGAACTTGCACACATCACTCAAGTTAACTGTACTTAACTTTGATAATATTTTCGCGATTGTGACGTTTTCTTAATATCTATTTTGTGACTTCTGGAACCTATGGCGGATCTTTTGGCAACCATTTTATTTCATATGCTCATTTATTGAAGACTTATGTCATCGTGTCTGTATGCACTATACGATTTATTTTATTTGATCTCGTCGTCTCAAGGGATTGGCTGTTGCATGATTTCCGCGGTGTGGCTGCGCTTGATGTGCATGTTGACAAGGTGCCTACCTGTCTATTACCCACTACCTCGTCCATACCGGCTCCAGGAGGCAGTTTGTCGTTGCTGGAGGGGACGGGGGTGCACGGTCCTTGTGGCCGTGCTAGGCTCGAAGATTGGTTCCATGCACTCAGTGTGGAGCGGACTATGGTCTAGTCACGGCCTTGTGTGTGCTTGATTCCCAGAAATAGGGTGCATGTGCTTGCCAGTGAAGGAGTGTGGGCCGGCTCTGTTTTATGAAACGTGGCCCACATCCACATGCCTCCCGATCTTATTCCTTCGGTTTTACAGTGGCTATGGAGTGTGTGGTTGGAGCTGTGGGTGGTGCATCATAAGCCACTCATGTTCCCTCTGTAGACGCAAGCGTCCTGTGGCAAGCCTCAGTGACAGGCCAATTCGAAATCGGGTGCCGCCAACTATGTTATGTATCTTGTGCTTACAAAAGGATAGAGAAAGGAGACGCTCAAACGTGAGGTGGGGTTGGATGTCTGTTTACAGCAAAGTGAGAAAAGCATTACATGAAACAAAATTCACTTGAAGCAGTACATACCTGTCTAGGTTTCTGCGTCCGGCAGGGTGAATAATTCGTTCTAGTTAGCTCGAAGTGAGCTAGTTCGGACTAATGGAATACAGGAGTTGGAGCTGGACGGCCAAATACAGGTAGGCCTGGAAGGCGATTTAACAGGAAATGGGTAAGTGGGCATCAGTACATGTTGAGTTAAAGCGCTGCCTCCCGCATTATGATTCGGTCTCTCTAGTTTGGAAGGAACCTAGTTTCTTAGTTATATATACTTTGGCTCACATTTCATTATTTTTTTAAATAGTTTTTATTTATTGTCTTTAGCATTTTCGGTATACAGAGAAAAAGTTTTAGTTGGCCAGATTGTGGCGAGTTCCACACGCACCTAATTGTAGTTGTAGTCCGTTCCACAGACAAACACATCTTGAGATAAAGAATGGCCAGATTTGGTGACACAGTCATGGACCGTCATTACTGATGTATTATAGAGGAGAATGCAGCAATTCCAAAGGGTTGCTGACTATGCATCCCCGCATAGTCAGCATTTTAAAGCGAACATTGTCCTTTATACATTACAGCCAATGCAGGTCCATTTGAAGTTCACCACAACGATTACAAAATATCAAGGTTGAACAGTGCCCCCAACCCTATACTCCAGAGTAGGTCTTATGATACTTTTGTATCATTCACGTTGTTTCAAGCAGGAAAAGAGTTTTATTATAATTGAGGGAACGCCTCTGTTATGATTGCGTAGATGCCTGATAAGATTGTCACTGGCACGGTTGGAGCACGCCTACGGTAACGGCTTGGAACGCTGACCAATCGAACGGATTTGCGCTGACCTGATGGCGTTAGCTTAGCCCGGGGTACGCGCTGGTGAGACGGAAATTGAGCGAGCGTGAGAACGATCCTAGCCGCACGTATTCGGGTAGACGCTGAGCCCTCGGAACGGACGCACACGAGAGGGGTTACGGTAGACGCGCGCTAGTGACTTAGACGCGAACGCTGGCCGGCTAACGACGCACACAAAATCACGTGACCGACCGACTCCCAAGTAAGGCGAAGAGGAAAGAAAGACAGGCGGTCCTCTGAAGGCTCTTTTACGACCAACAAAGGGCGAATCACAGCCAATGCTATGGGTCATTAAGTTAGGGAAAATTGCTACCACGACGAGGTGGTAGTTTGTAAAAGACCATTGTCAAAAGGTGCGCAGTTGGGCCGCGTCTCGGAGTGGCTGAACGCTGCTGCGTTGTGGGGAGGAATTGGACCTCGCTTTCCACAGCCATTCTGCCGGGGTTTCTGGCGCGTTTTTGCGGGAATATTTGACGGGCCCGCGACAGGTTTACCAATGTAGCTGGATAGTTGTCCGATTTTCGTTAAATAAAAGAAGATTTATTCAGAAAAATTGAAGGAGTTGAAATACCATAATCCCAAAGAGGAGCAAAGTTTGGTAATACGTCATCGGTAAGAGCGGCGGAGGCATCTGTACCGGGTATCTGAGATATTCTTGACAGAAGTTAATTAACTAGCGTTTACTAGATTTAGCGTTTACTAGAGATAAAAAGTGGATGTGGCTTTGTAAATGCTTCCCAGGCGTAGCTGTAGTTGCTCCTCTGGAAATGATTACTTCAATTTATCGTCATTCACAAGTGTAACCAACTCCCTTGTTTAATGAGGTTTCATATGTTATTGATTTTTGCTAGGGAAGGTAGCGGTCCAAACACACTTCCCAGGAGAGCACCCCTGCTTGTTCGTTTCCGCATAAAGACGCCGAGCCTATTTTGACCCTTTGGGTCCTATGGTGTACGCATGAGCCTAACCAGTTTAGAAAAAGCTATCCAGTACCACCGGATCCTAGCAAGGGAGAGTTGAAATAGGCTAAATGATGGAGTCTAAAAATTCCGGAAATATATTGACGAGGGTTGTAGTACCAAGTATATGTTTACCGTGATAATATTGCTATGACTCTGGGGAATTGCATTGTAATATGTCAGTGTTTTGCGTAACTTAATTGAACTATAACGTCCACCGCGAACGTTGAATAACGCGTAGCCAAAGATCCCGAAATCAAAAGTCAGATCACAAATACTACGGTACTATTAAATATTATATACAGTATGTCTAATATGGGACTATCCTTCCAATTGTTGCAGTATCCCAGCGTAATGCAAAGTGACAACAAGGTGTCAGCTATACTGATAGGAGGAACGAGTTGTCTACGCCGGACAATCAAAGGAACAAGTCACCACACCTGAGTGCTACGAGTATTAAGAATAATGGCGTTGACCAATCAATGGATGGTCCAATCACAGGGTGAGAGTTTAATGGCACGCATAAACATGGTGTTTGGACGAGCGACCAGTGAACGGGGGAGGGGGTGCGACACATGCTCCGGGCTGAACGTGTCATGTTCGGCGAAGAGTAGGGTTGGAGATCCAAGGTCGTCGGTAGCCGCACACGCACGGAACCAGTGCCGGGGATTAGCATGCACACACAGACACACCTACAACGCTAACAATGGGAATGTAAGGAGGCGCACGTGAACGCTGGTCGATATCCATCAACGATCGGCCAAGGTCTGTAGACTAGACCACGAAGCGAAGAGTAGAAGAATTTCATGGGTAGATAAGCGCGTTACATGAACTATGTGACGCTGTTGCATAAGCCAATATTATGAGTTTGCAGTTTTTGCACTCGATCTGAAAATATTTCCACTCGTCTTTTCGCTTGCGTTTTATTGTTGCAAGTTTGAAACGACAGGGAATCACATTCTTTACTCCACGCCACTAATTTTAACCAAGCTGGTTTGCATCTGCGCACATTTCGGCCAAGTTTCATTCTTGCAACGCAACGTACACAGGGGATCACTACATGTCACATTTGTTCGTCGTTACTCCTCAAATTGGGGGTTGGGTGGTTGGCTGGCTGACCCTCGGACCCCGTATCTTCACTTCCGTAACTAGCACAATGCACAACTGAGTTCTTCTAAAGCTCTTGATTTACGTGCTTTCTGTAGCGTTATTTCGCTTGGGGTTACCACTGGACGCACCAACAAAGGCTTTTCTCTCTGATATCTTTGCTTTTCCGTAAATAGCTTTCTATTCGTTTTGGCTCCAGCCCGTTACCTTTTGTCACTCCCTGTCCGCTCTCCGGTCTTTCTGTGATGCTTACATTGCACAGTTTGATCTCCTTCACGACGCCGGTACCTATTTCTTTCCTCGCTCGTTCGACACTTTATACGGTTACAATGTAGCTTCAATTTCAAGCAGTTATCACTGGGCTGAGTTTTGTGGCTGTTTCAGCAAATGATGACCTAATCGGATGGGGTCAGAGTACTTGATACGCTAATATAAAATAGCCGTGCTGCCTTCGTTAGCCTTGGCTGAAAACACCCAGCAACTTCAACCCTCGGTGTTAAGCTTGATAGCACAGTCCCTTTACACTCTTTGTTGCTCTTTGTTGTGGTGCCCTAACATTTCTAGGTTGCGCTTCAATCAAGGTGGTCAAGCTTAGATAGTGCATTCGGCTTGTGGGCTCACGTAGGAATTGTGCATCACTGGGAAGGTTGAGGGGTCACATCTCCCGAATGCTCTTTGCAGCCTGCCGACGTGCTGGTTACATCTTTTCTCACCTACCTCAGCCAGTTTTGAACAGTCGTGGTCGCCCTGTACTAGCACCACAAGGTCACGTTCCTGTGAGCTGGTCTGCAATCCCTGTGCCCCAAGAAAATAGGAGTAGTCATATCTATGGGTCATGACAAAGTGCGGTATTGTTTACGTTGAATAATAGGGCTTTTTCTACTGACCAGTTCGACACAGCGCTAACATCGCACTGGAGCCGTTCATGGTCATCCGATCTTCTGATCCTTCGCCATATATTGAGATCATTCCAGCAAACTAGAAAATCGGTATCAACTGATCTTGTCAAAGCGTTATTGAACGCCGAGGAGCAAGCACCGAGACTTGTGGTTCACCATACACCACATCGGTTTCATCGGATAGTCTCCCAGAATCGCACTACCAACCGTCGTTTGTGTAAAAAATTGCTTACCCAACTCAGGAGTTGGTAGCTAATGCCGCAGTTCCAATGCTTGTGATGACCTCACGCTCCCATACTGGAGGAATATGGTTCTCTGCTAGACGTCGCTGATAGATAACAGCCAGTAATTCTGCTAGATCACTAACTACTGAGTCTGTAAAGCCTTCGGTCGAATGTTGTGGACTCCAGTAGAACTGTAGATCCACAAAGATAACAATTCCTTCCACACAGCGTCCGCAGTGATGTTGCGTAAACCCGACGGTGGAGTAATAGGAACGAGGAGAATGTTTGGGCTGGTTATCTGCTGAAATGTTTGGAAGTTCTGAAGCCGTAGAAGATAGGCTGCTTCCATTGATGACCGCCTGCATACATCAGCCGTGACCAATGCTGCAATTCCACGCTTCATTTCTCAAAAGGCATTGATATTCGTGTACAGTCTTTTGCAGTTCAAGAAGAATTGCTTCGTTAACTCATGCTGAGGCGTCACCTTATGCTCGCGGATCAGTTTCAGACAGAAGTTACTATGCGCCATGTATGCAATCCAGGAGTTCGCATTCCGCGATCCTTGTGATTTCGCCATATCAAATCCATCAGGGACATATATTTACGCGTTCCGCTCCTCCTCAATGACTTTTACTTGTTTTTACTTTGCAAGTACTTATGCTCCGATGCGTGCACAGGTAGTGTGCTAAACGTCCTTGTACATCTTTCCCAGGCAACGTCTGAGGGGCACCCGGTTAAGGAAGTTTAAGACGTATTCTTAACAAACTCTAGTGACTTACAATATGCACTTTATCAGCCACATTCTCAGGATATCCCGCATAGCGTTTATAGTCAAATAATATGGTTACCTGGTCACTGTGACCCAGTGGCGTGCTTGTAACTATACCTTCGAAATGCGTTTTTCGTTAATAAGCATATGATCCAGTAAGGACGGCTTGCTAGCAGTTCGAAATATGGTAGGTGAGGTTAAGAGGTTGTACAGAGGGTGGCTAGCAATTAGCTCTTGCAAGCAGGATTTAAACTGCGCATCATATGTTGCTAGCGTTACTATGCCAGGCACGTTAGTTTCCAGCGATAAGAATGTGGGTGTAGGATTTGTTCAAAGCAAACTGAAAGACGTGGTTCTGTTTGGAGTCCATTTCCGAAGTACAGTTTGTTGGGCGGTACATCACGGCTAGTAGACATTTGTACTTGTTTCCCCAACCGTAGGCGGCACCAAAGCGAATCAGGAGCGCGGATTTCCGGATGCTCGATAACTTCACGTTGTAGGTTTGCACTATGCGAAATAATGACACCACCAGCCCCTTCTAGTTTCTATGGTTCTGAAGCAGAGGCCTACCGTGTAAATTGATTTCAGAATCGGTTGTCTCAACGTTTAATCAGGTCTCCGCAGTCATGACAAGGTCCCACGTTTGTGCGGCATGGATTAATCCAAGTTCGGCCAAGTTACTTAGAAGGCGTTGGGCGTTTGTATATTTAAAAGCTAGTGTTGTTTTTGTTGGGAATGCGTTGGTGGATGCCAAAGTTGTGCTTTTGTTTTTAAGCCGAAATTTAGGTGGCCGGGATTTTATGGTTTTTTTATTGAATTTCAGTCCAGTCGCATGGCAACCTTGAGCTTCCTTGAAGAGAAGTTTCGCTCGTGCTGCGACTTGTCCTGTTGTGCGCTGTGGATGTTTTTGTGTCAGTCTCTTTGTAGAACTGTGCAGATCAGTAATTTGAGTCCTTCATAATTTTCATCGAATAGCTTGTGATTTGGGGCCATGTACCTGCTGCCTTTAGCCAGGTTTCGGTTGACAACCTAGCTCGAAACTTTGACCAGTTATCCAATAGAACTTGCGTCATTCCCTCGGGGAATAATACTACTTTCATAAGTCTTGGATCGCAACCCTTGTAGTTAGCTACTGACGGAATTCTTGTCAAGGGTTTGACAGTAAGATTTTCCAGACAGAGTGCTTCATGGATGTCGCACTACTGCTCTCGGTCATGGGTTTGCGCATCATGGTCGGGAGAATTCAGAAGCTCGGGAGCACCATGAATAAATGTGGTCCTCCTGAAATCGCTGTTAGGAATGCCACTTTGGTCACCTGCTTCTTTTGGGCGTTGTTTTCAAGGGTGATCGGGTAATATGAGCACTTCGCTCGGAGAGCTACGAAGACGAACTGCTGAAATCAGGACAGCCTCTGTCTCATCTACTGGGTTTAGTGTTAATCGAAGTATTCGCGGTTCACTGGAGTGCACTGAGGTCGGGTAACGCGCTACGCGTTCATCATTGCAGCCTCAACCCGAATATCCATCGTGTCACAGATGGAACTCCATTGGTTGCGATCGTCTTGCAACTTGCTTTTTATGGTCCCGGACTTGGACCCGGGAACATTGATGCAAACGAGCGTTAACGCAGAGTAGTCTTGTCTAGCGAGTGTCAGCTTTAAAGTTGTTGCTGCTAATTCGGGTTGTTTAGAAAATTCCTCTGGAGTTGACGGTCAATACGGCGTCGCCCCAAGTGTGCTCGGTACCGAAGAGGAACCTACGTGTGTCGCTCCCGGTGTGTTGGTCGAGGCCATCGATGCGTACGTTACCTACTTATTATATGCACCGGATTGCCTCCGGCTCTGTGATGTCGTTGTTATGGCTGAACAGCTAAAGCGTCCAAGGTTTAAGGAATGGAAGCAGGCATGTTTGAAGTTTCTCCGCTTATGGGACTAAGATGATCCGGAGGATTTAATTACGAAAACACTGCAGTGGGGCTGGAACGTTTAGTTCAATTCTTCAAGTGGTTGAGGTATTAGCGCGGCCGTAGTTACCTCCGACGGAGCCATCTTAGTAGTTACAAAATGCACGGTTATCTCAGTTATCCTATCGTACTTTTTATGAGCAAAATTAAGCCGTTGACAACTGGAATAACATGATAAGTTGGAAAAATTCAAAATGTGTCATCAACTTTGTTTGAATGTCTCACTTCTTGGACGGATTTGCCTATATATTGCAGACAGTAAGATCTAATGCAGGTAGAACTTGATACCACGATCTTGAGGACTTTTAGCAATTCTTCTTGCCCATAGGCGACACGCCATTGGAATTTTGATTGCTCTGTTATCGTTTACAGTAAGGTCTAGCTGAGCGGCTGAAGATTGATTGCATGAATTTTGCGAATAAGTGACTGAATAAGCTGCTGTTCCTTTTATATGCTGACTGAGTACGAGATGAGACTGGCAGGATTTAAATCTGCCACTCAGTAGTGAATGACGCAGACGCCAGAACTGTCTTATTAGATAACAGATTAGAATTCAGCAATGAAAATACCAAATGATCAAGGCATTTGACAGTTGGTAAAAGAATTGATACCCATCGCTCAAAATAACGGCATGCGTTTTGTTGTCAAAGCAGCAAATTACACATTAGCGTATGCCCATAAAATTTATTCGCACTAGCGCACGTAGTCAGATGATGTAACCATTCTTGGCTTATTACATTTTGATTGTTTTCTTGAAGCACATCGTTTCATGTCACTAGAGAGAGATCAACTTATGTGGACAGTGAACAATGGAGATTTACTACCTAGTGGTCAGTTAAATACCTAAACAGCCATTAATCATTACGCGGGATACACAGTTTTCACTGCCGTACCTATATGGATTGTGTGGTTTGTATACTTAGTGGATGGTCATAGCTGTATGCTTTCTCTTAGATTATCTAAAAAAAAACTGTAGTATCAAAGAAATCAATGTAGAGATGGGCAGAAGCCATAAGTGGTACATAGGGTATTATACCATAAGTTTAGCGTATAAAAGAATGATTCTATGCCATGCGCATCATAGGTGGTTGCAACATTATAAAATCTATAGATTTAAATTAGTTATGAACACCGTAAAATCAATCCAATTTTGTAACACCTTACTATTGGCAGTGAATAAAAAGTGCTATGATACTTTCCAATGTTGCTTACAAATTTACAATAATAAAAGCAGCTAGTATTTCCTGAAGTGCGGCACCTTCCTTCCTCATGCTCAAAAGTTTTACTATTCCGCTGTAACATTAACGGAACGAGTGATATTTGTTCCACAGATAGTCGAAACTTCGTCTGAAAGACCGATGATTGCACATGACCAATGATTGACAAATGATAACCGTCGATAATGTGCAATATATTGGAACTTGTTAAATCTAATGAGCTGGTAAATATATCGATTTCCCAATGATGATAACATTTCTTATGCCCCAATAAAGGCGGGTTAAATTAGCACACAACTTTAATGACCAACTATAATATGATTTGCCACCGAGGATAAGTAGCGTTGAATAGTGAATAATGTAATGACACACCGAAAATATTTGCGTAAATTATCATATACTATTGACAGAAACACGGAAAAGTAAAACTTTTCTCAAGCAATTTCGGTATATAAAATGGAACAATGTGTACCGCTCAGATATTTGCTAAGCGTGGTTTTGACTAATGCACAAGTTCTGTAGCGTCTCATCAGTGGCGCTATCTACGGTTCATATCTATATACAGGTAATAGGAGAATAAACCAAGTAGAGACAAAGAAGAAAATTAGTCTGAGTGACATTCGCTATCTAAAACGAAGCACCGTTTTGGTCTGGATTACAACAGTAGTTCCGTGTTATTAGCGTGTCGCAGTTACACAACGCTGACGTGGCTTTGGCAATACAACAAAACATTTTTCCAGGATACACACCGAATTGAAGCGGTTTTAATTCAAAAGCCTTCAGTTTTCAGACATAGGTTACTCTAAACCTATTGATAATACTTCATTTTTCCAACTTATTTCTGCTTAGTTAGTTTTGCTTGATACCCATTGCAGATATTCATGAATTATCGTCCGTGCAACTGACGAGATGCGACAGACTGAGCACACCTGCTAAATACCAACCGGGCGGAAGAGATCACCGTAAATTTTCTACTCTTTGCGTATGATCTTAAGGGTTGTTAGACATTCAAGACGTCGGGCGATCACATAGCGCGGCAAGACTGCATTAACGGGGCTTACGAATCATCAGATAATAACGTGCTCAAGGTTACCGCGATCAGTTGTGAAGAATTATGCACACACTAGCAGAGAACCTATGAATATCGGCTAACAGAGCAGGTTTTGCAACGCACATTCTATGAAAAGGAACTTGGCTTACTCCAAATAGGCCGAAAAAGTAGCGAGAAAGGCAAGGCAACATCTTTGGCTATTGCGAAAGAAATTGTTAGTTTAATCCTATAATCTTTCTCCGAATACTCAAAGCCTGATGAAGCTTAAGTGTGGGGTATCCCTTCCAGGAATGACATGCCTATTTAAAACATTGCTTGTTTGTTGTGAAGGCTTTATTTCTTTTGTCTCAATGGTAGCATCCTTTGACAAACTACTGCTCTTCGTAAGGACCGAAACAAAAAATAGCCAGGCTGGTTTCCACTTGGCCTTGTTTGCATCGACTAATTATTGTCTCTTCGCCAATTTTAAGAGCAGAGACACAGGAACACACGGCCGAATATGATGATTTTGTTGAATTAAAAGCCGCTTTCGACGCCGTTGACCTCGTAGCTTAGGGCACTACCTACCAATGAAGGGCATGCCAACTAATATCCTTCCTATTACGCAGTATCTCTAACGCGACTACTTAAGCGGCTTAAGGTTCTGAAAGAATCTTATGAGTTCGCAAGACAACAGAGGTTCATCATCGTTGGCAAATATCGTTCAGCTTCAAATTTGTAATCAAAGTGATGATGAATTGCTCGATTCTTTCAGACTCCACCGGAGAGGTAGTTCTACTAGACGTCAGAATGACCATTCTGGAGTATGCCGACGACATATTTCTCCTTGGGTCACATGCATTGGCTTTGCAGTCACTATGCACAGACTTGTGCGTAGCTCCGCATGCTTCTGCAAGTAGTTGACACACTCAAAGTGCAAAGTTCTGTTACAGTGCTGTGCTGACACACCGGTTTATCTATTTCCGAACAACCACTGGAAGTGCTGGATCGGTTCAATTACGCTAGTAGCTGCGTCAACTCTGGTGGCCACATGACTGAGGAAGTTAGTTCACCTATCAGCAAGGCCCGTGTGGCTTTCCAGAGATACAGTCATGTATGGAGACGGCAAAATATCAGCTTGTCAGCGAAAGGACGTTGA
The DNA here is from genome assembly GCA_944474145.2 of Dicrocoelium dendriticum. Lineage (NCBI taxonomy): Eukaryota > Metazoa > Platyhelminthes > Trematoda > Plagiorchiida > Dicrocoeliidae > Dicrocoelium > Dicrocoelium dendriticum. The sequence goes on along the minus strand of OX104060.1, from coordinate 79,052,281 downwards.
ACGTGTGTTTGACACCATTGTAAGGCCGGTCTTACTGTTTGGAGCAGTGACTAAACCAGTTCGCAGTGAAAACAAGAAACGCTTAACAATGTGTGACCACGACTGCTTGCGGTGTATTGCTCCCTTCTGGTGGAAACCCCGGGTAGAGTAATGCTGAGTCCCACCAGTTGGGTTTTGGCAAGAAGCCTTCTGGTGTCTCTCTCGAGTGGTTGATGAAACGTAGTCGCCTGTTCTGGCTAAACCATGCCCTCCGTATGACCGTTGACCGGCTTTCTCAGCTTGCTTTATACGCTGTTGTTGCATTAAGTTTGGCCAAACCGCGAAGTGCTCAGTCAAATACATAGCAGTGACGCATGAAGAAAACGTCTGAGACTTGGTCAGTCTGGTTCATGTCGTCTTCTTGCATGTGGGCCCCGGGATGTTCCACAAAGTGGATAGAGAACCCATCAGACGGCGTACTCAAGCAGTCATTGGCGATGCTGGGTTCGCTTTCTTGCATGTGGTTGTTTATCCTCGATACATTGTGATTAGTCTAACGTACCTGCCACTTGCTTCCATTTTCTCTCCATTCCATTTAAATCTATCCACACTGTCTTTCCGTCGTTACTTTTGGTTATTCTTGCAATGTGGGGCGAGGCAAGTAGATCCACCATACTTCGGTGATCCGATGATAATTTTTTCCAATGAATTGTCGTGGAAGCTGTACACGAAAGTGTGAGTTAACTTTGTAGGAGTTCGCACCTTCCATTACGAAAGTAGACTTAAAGGACCAAGAGATTGCACTTCACAATATCATCATCCGCAATTTGACCCTATTTGGTGTACCTCATCCTCAAGGATGAAATCACGCACATCAATGCTTATCAAAACTCAATCACAACACAAGTGTGAGCTACCACCGATAGGTTTTAGAGAAACAATTTAGTCCGTTAGGATGCTGCTGGGACATTTTTATTCGTCGTGCATAGCAATCGTGGAGCTCTCCTCCGACGTTTTCAGCTTTATACCCAAATTAATGAAATGCAAAACCCAACTTGATGATGCGTTACATCGCCTGGGGCAAGACAGAATGTAACCAACCTGTGTGTGTTTGTGGACTTAAAGATGAGAATACTGATACACCTTACCCTTAACTTGATGCAAATAATTTGGTTTGCACCAGTGGTCAGTCCATTGTTTTGGTACCACTTTTTATCACACCGTTTATAATTGCTGATGTTTGCAAGCAGTGCTCAACTAGATCATTATAAAATAACGGTGGAATATTTTGCGCAGTTAGCTTTACATGTCATTTGCAGAGTATTCCTCCCGAATGTAATTTTGACTGTTCTTACTCTCGAAGCATATACTGTTAAGCTTGTCAGATGCGCCCATGCGGAAAACGTGGCACCTCTGCGTTGAATACGGTACACGTTGCACTTGCAAAAGGTAATTCATTGGGATGACCTTGTTTCTTCGGCGAAGCATCGGAGGTGCTGAGATGAAGAGACCAATTTGGAGAGCTTTTTCTTTCACTCAACAAGTCATTTGAGCAGCGTAGCGATAAGTGGTGTTCATGTCTCGCAATTTTTGGTCCTTTCGTCCAGTAAGATTAATCACTTCCTGTCATATACGAAATCTTGAATTTGATGTTTTAGCGCGAAATACACAGCAGTAACCGGAACATGACAACTCACTTGGCAAAGTGGGTGTGACGTATTAGAAATTGCGGTCTAAGAACGTTTAGGTGGGTGCAAATTGGGAACACTCTTTTTGTGATACGCATGACGGACTATTAGAGTGTGTCTTAATTCGTCGCTCATTTGCTATTCAGGGAAGAATGCTATACACAACCCAGGGATCCCGCTGACATCGTGATTCAAACGGCTGATTCCTTTCGAAGGTTCGTTGCTATCCTCTCAACATTTGATTCATTTTTGGTGGGTGTTCGTAGAAGAATAGCTGCATGGCATCCGCGGTTCTGGCAATTGCGTCGCATCCTTGCTACAATGTTGTACTTAGTTATACGGGTTACGAATCCTATGACAACGGCACTATCACACAGTATCGAACAAAGCTGCCAAGGTTTAGTGCTGTTTCCACTGTACCTGTTTCGTTACCTGGAGTATTTTACACCGAGCTAGTGTCATAACAAGGTACTGAATGTCATAATTACAAAAATGATGGCGATTATTATTCAGGTCTTTGGAATTGTGTATGTGGGGATAATTTAGCCCGTAGCCTTAAGAACCATATGCCTAGCCGGTGAACCACGGGCGAGTGTTTGAACCTGCTTAGGGACAGGGCAAGATTCGCAGTATCCTTAGCCCACGTGCGACTGGTTGTTGCTAAGTGGAATCGAAGCGTCGTTACTGCATACCGGCATACTGTGATTAGCCACAGTAACAGGCACATTTGGAACCGGATGCAGCCAATCATAATCATTAAGATTTGCTATAGAAAGAAGCTAGTACTCTCTCCTGTCAGCATTTCATGTATACAGCTGGTTGTTGACACCTGTTTTGCCATTGCAACCATCTTAAGATTCCAACGAGTAACAAACTATGGATTTCAACGTAAACTTAGTGCCCTTACCAGTTTTTGAGTGCTCTCAGATGAAATTCATGGGACTGATTACTTAAGGGATATATGAATGCTCCTTACCCAATCTGTAATTGAGTTTTTCAACATTTTCAAGTTTACCGATGATTTTATCACATTTGTGATAATGTAAAATGCTGAAAATTAATTCATGTGGGTTGAAGCTTTCCTTGACTGGTTTATAATCAATTTCACATGGCTTATCTTCGTTGTTTGCCAGCGTATTTGAAACGCCTGTTTAGCTCATGCTATATCCTTTGGAACAATTGATTTGTCACAGATATAAAAGCAAACACTTGGCAGTTTTCTGTAGGTAAAATGTGAGAACAAATGTGGATGTATCTAAACAAACAGCACATGAATTTGTGGACCTACTGCATGGTTCAAATGTACACATTGGTTGGTTACGTTTTCGCGTTCTTTTAAATCATGGAATGCGTGGTGTACTCAAATAACAGGTCAAGTTTTGAGTTCGGACAAAGTGGGAGCAATAATGACAAAATGTGGAAGTAGACACCATAGCTGGAATACACGAAATGAGAAAACGTTCCGTAGGAATTCCATTCGGCCAAATAAACTGGCTGAATCCAATTTGCTTGCTGTGTGAACAGTATGTTTATCTAGATTAAGTAAATACTTTTATGGATCAGAACCCGAGTTTGGACTGATACTGTTTCTTAACTCTTGACGCTCAGCTAAATGTTATTACCTCTAGAATCTGGATACTTGTCAAAGATATATTGTGTAAATATACGATGCACCTTATTTTCGAGATTGCTGTTCAAAACTCGACATGATTTCGGACTTGCTTTGAATTTTCTTTGCACCATAATATCCACGAACTTTAGAGCATATCTGTGCGTTAGCTACATCCATAAGTCCATCATTGCAGCTGCTTGAAAACTTACCAAGTCTTGCGCATATCGAGTAGAATTAATATTTTGCACGTAGCGTCAACCCACAGTTATAATACAGAAATTATGTCGTCAACATAATAAAACCAAAATGTGGTGCCCACGAATGGGTGGAAATGTCACCAGTAATGCGAAACTATCACAAACAGAATAATTAGGGGCGATTGCGAATTTGGAGACTGGGAAAAAGTAGCGCTTTCACGCGATGTTGGGAGCAATTAGTGCTAGGACGATTTAATTGCGGTGATAAGTGTTGCCTTCCGTTAGGACAACTTTCGACGTGCTGACACACACTAAGGTTTACTCGTTGCAAATTGCTATCAGGATCGGAGTAATAGCACGATTGACGATTCCAGGGCAGGTACACGGGTGCTAGTTTCCAAATATCAAGCATACCGCTGTTGCAATGTAGCCATGGAAAAAGCGCTTGAATATTTCGCAACCCGGAGGCCGTGTAACGAAAGAGAACTATCTCAGACTTAAGCATCAGGAAGAAAAAGCTGTGTTCACCACAGCTCCTAGGTTGCTTCAGTTTATTGTTACATACTGATTTGCAAACGCTTTGTAACAGTTATACGAGCACCGTACACAAATTTCATTAGTCTGGTGGGAATAACAGCATCGAAATAAAAGATAGTAGTCGTTTAATTGAATCTACACAAAAACCTAAAAAATTCCCCTACTACTTACAAATAATCTGTAGTTGCCTTAGCAGCATACTTGCCACCTCTATTGGTGGCGGTTTGCAAAGAAGTCGTTGCTCTGGGGACCAGCCCTGTCCTCTGCACATTCATACTAGCAAGACAGTGGAGGATGAGCCGCGCTATATCGCAGTTAGATATCAGTCATGGCGGTCCGCTGCCATCGCCCAGGGCTCAGTGATATAAGTCGCTGAATTGCAAGAGTAAGGTCGTGGGTTCGAATCCAGCAGGCTTCCGCGGCTGCGCGCCACTTACGAGTCCCAATTGGGTGAAACGGCCGTCTAGCGCTTTCCTGGATTGGTAGTGGCTGTCTGCCTGTGTCTAACTGCGACGAATCTACACAAAATCCTAATAAATCTCCCTACTACTTACAATGAATCAGCCTTCCCCTACGATCTTTGTAGAGCCTTCTACCCAGAATTGACTACAAAGTCTGATGGTCACATTCGCTACATACAACTGTCCAATGAACTCTGGTTACGTTACAGAAGCTAGGTGGTCTACCGCACATAGAATCCAATTTTACCCATCTACTAGGTAATTGCTGTTTAACAATGTATGTGGTGAGTTCCATTAGTGAAAACCGCAAATCACGTGTGACCTAAACAGCTGCCTTGAAGTAATTTCGTACTATTCGACAGAAGTTCTAATGAAGCCACAATGCGTCATTAGCGGTTATGTCAAGCAATACTCATGGTCCGCTGATGCAGCGATAAGGACGCTAGGATTCGTGCTACAATTTTGGCAAATCTACTTAAGGACTTCAACGAACTACGAAAGAGGTCACAGTGCGCCGTTTTCTTAGCAAAGAAATCACATCTGTTTGCTTTAGGTGCAGTCACATTTGCCGTGTATAACCTAGTTGATGGTGATTGCATATCGCAATCCAGTCACTGAACAAGCGCTTCAAAAGAGCTTATGGTAGGTGAATGAAACTTGCATGGATTTGAAGATGAATTACCTAATCAGTCCCGCAATTTGGCATGATCGGTGCTCTCACCATTATCGACAAGGGCTTATCGTAATGAGTGATTACTCCATGCTTCTGCGCAAACTTAATTATGACGGTTGATAGGAACGCTAGGCTTCCGTCATCTGTATCCGATGAAAGCGAATGTATGCCACATAATTAGTACATATTTATGAAAAGGAAGCTTGTTTATCAAACACTTATATTGTTTAGGCACAAAGGATACATAATACAAAAGCTTGTTTTACGACCAAAACCAGAGATAGAATACCATTTTCAACATATTTGCTGCTTGACCAATTTTACCAGTGACAAATTGGTATGATGCGTGGAACTTTTAATAATACGATTGATGTTTTGATCGTGGTTGTTGTGAATTTAACAATCAGTAGGCTCCATATAGATTACTGTGTAAAGTGCGTGACGTCAATATTGGCTTTGATTGACTCTTGCTATTAAGAACACAGACTTATCTTTATTGTGTGATGCCTGACTGCTCCGCAAGTAAACATTCGTCATGGGACGAAATATTTGTGGCTCCGACTGGGTATTCAGCGCTGTTGTGTTTACCGAGCTGCGGAACCGTTTCGTCACCAATCGAGTTGAAACCATTGACTTGGAGCAAGCGGATTTCCATGCTACTAGCTTCTGCTACGAAACCGCTTACTCCCACGCACTAAGGTTATCACTTCAGCTGGTGACGAAAAGTTTGCAGGGAAAGTACCCAACTCGTGGCAACTGAATTTTCATTAACTCAACTCAGATCGTTTTATCAAAGTGTTGTGACCCGCAGTCGTTGTATTTCTACGTCAACATTGGAAGGCATAATGTCTGTTTTTAACTTGCAACGACAAGGTTTGATTGCAAAAGGAATAACCATGCGTTCGGATGTTTCTGATGTCCCGAAAGTACATTATATTAGAGATATTTTGAATCTGTCTCACCATCCATATCTGTTGTTTTGCAGAAACCCGCGTGTAGGACTCCAGCACAACTAAAATTTTGCGTGATGCTGTGGTATATTCACATTATGCTTAACTGGAGGCGCAACTACTGAGAAGCCGGGCCAGTGCAGTGTTGGAATTACCTTAAGTGCGCGCGCAGCAGTGGCGTTACTTCATCAAGCATCTGATAAAAGCCAATTTTGTGTAATTCAGCTAGAATGTTGCATACGATTATTCAGTTGTGAGGCTAATATACGCAATTTCCTGGTCGCAGCATTACATACTTCCACTGATTGCAACCGAAGCCAGCGAAGAAAGAGTTATACCATCAACTCCCCAACCGTGATGCGCGCTGGAGACATAAACGTACAGGTTGGTAATCGCGAAGCTGATGAGCACATTTTCGGTGATTCGCATGGCCATGATACGTGGGGCACGAACAAAGCCGATCAAGCACTATTTCTTTACTACTATCTCTGTGCTCCTGGCTCAAGTGCACCACCAGGCGATCTACCTTACTTTGACAGTTGTGAAAGCAGATGAAATACAATGCCCACAGTTAACGTTGGTGAGGCCGGAGAATAGACTGCAAGTCAATTTGAATTAGCTGTCTCACCTGAGCTAACGTGCTTGTGTGTCCCTGAGCTGTTGTGTATTTTGTTGCACCCGGCAGCGTCACCGGCAATGATAACATTTCTCATGAATTTCGGGCCCCATTGGCCCATAGTTTGGAGCGAGCAGCGCTTCCAAACATCGAAACACTTTAGTCACACATCTTGAGTCCCATGTACAAGTCATCCAGTGCCGTTTGTGATTTCACCAGACACACCACCAACCAGTGGAATTCCGTACACTTCGTTCGAATTATATAAGTTCATCGAGCAATTCCTGCTGGTGTTTTGTACAGTTCATGGCGTAGAGCTGCTAGCACTGATCTCACACAGCTCCTCAAAAAGGATCGCGAAACGTGTTCAACTCAATGTATCATCGAAATAGCGTAAGCTACCTCTGCAATAAACTTGTGGAACGCTTCTCCTTTCTCCTATCCACGGGAAAAAACGCCAATCTTAAACGAACTGCTATGCTAAGCTGGTGCTGATTCAGTTCACAATCACTGGCAACAATCTGTGTGTTGGTCAGAGTAAATCGAACGGTCGTTTAATTGCCCTCTATTAAAGTTAGAGTTTACAAAATCGTATCCAGGGTACTCTCTCCGTCACTACTCCATCTAAGAAAAGTAATTCTCCTACAAGATTCGTTCACCAAAGAGTTATAAATCCCCTTTCCGGATGAACTGAGCCAGGCTCTTTTCAAGGATAAAGGCCTGTCTCTCTGAATTAAATTTATTCCTCAAAGAGATCTAGACCAGAAAACTCATCTCGTTTTAGGGGAACACAGCGTACACCTTGCCTGTCTTCAATATTGGCGACAGATCAGACTACACTAATTAGAGTGGCAGCAGCTTCCAATGCGTTGCATCACAAAAGGCTCTATTCTTTCCTGTTACCTAGGCTCCGCATGCCGTATTAATAGCACATGTGTGAACGGCAGGCTGGGTTTTGTTCAGCTAGGAGCTGTATTCATTACATCTTTACGACCCATCAGGTACTCAACCATCGCTGGGTTTTCATACGAATTTCTAGAAATGCGAGGTGCTTTCTACTCTATTGACTTTGGTGTATTTTTGGGTTGTTTGTTGAGAAGAGAATTTCTCAAGAAGAAGTTTGTAAAGTTCACTTAAGTAATCTGCTCTTCGATCTAGCGCTGCATGCGATACATGGTGATCATACGTAACACTTCGAGATCACCAATGGTGTGAGACACATTTGCCTAGTATCACTTTTCTTATTCAACTTCGCTACAGATGACATATTGTAGAGCGCTCTGGAACGCTGTGGCCGTAGTGGTCTCGAGTCTCCACAGATTAATTGGCATCGTGAGTTGGATAGGCCGACGATGTCTCCGTACTCCGTGACTTATTCCCAGGATGTGCTACACTGGTTGGAAATGCTGGCCATCCAGTTTGGGATAGCCTTTACTCATGCGAAGTCTGAGGTATTCCTCCGGGAATGGTTAAGATCCACAGCTTACAAATCTCAAATTCACTCTTGAAGTTAGTCGACATATCCGTAAATTTGGCGCTACGTTTGCCTGGGCAGACTAAATGGCGAGATCTCTTTACGCATATCGTAAGCCAGAGTAAACTTCATCAAGCTGCGATAACTCTGGTATTGGCGCGATCTCTTCACTCAAAGGCCGAGTCCACAACTCTTTGGGAAAATCAGTGCTCCCTTACGGGTTTGAGACGGAAAAAGTTCTTCTCAGAGACTGTCTGCTTTTGTTCAATGCTGCCTCCGGAGCATCGCTACTTTATTCCGGTAGCAGTAACTCAGTAATGCTGCAAATCGACGTCGGATTTTCAAATCTGCCGTGATCTGCCGAACAGTGTGTTGCACCATTTCCCTACATAGGCTTCAGGTGTCTTTGGAATGAGTTTCACATTCCTGTTCATCAACTGCTTCGCTGTGCTTTTTTTGCGCACACCAATGTTGATTTTAGGGCATATAGAGGCGGTCAACAAGCAAATCGGGCTCAGAGAATCGAGGCATGAACATAGATGTTGGCCGCCATTAGGTATCCCTTGGTTCCGGTTTGGGGACGTAAGCGATGCAAACACACCTGATAGAAAACTTTACTGGATAAGGCTCAGAAATAAACACGCGACGAAAGTGCTAAACTCTCATACGCTGACTATTTTCCTTCTTTGGATTTTGTTCAAATATGTTGGCGCTGTTAAACGAAAGTGGTCAATTGTTATAGAGATAAATATATATGGCTGGCTGTATTCGGTTGCGGATTTGCCTGTCAGCGTGGCAAGCTGCAGGAAGAATGGGCCTAAAGGTGAACCCATGGTGATTCCATCTACCTACCTTTTAATAGATATCATCAAACAAAAACTACACGTTTAAGGTGCAAGATAGAACTAATTCTTCCAGCTTCCGTACCGCAATTCCAACATCTGTGTCTCTCCAAGTGATGTAATCAAAGATGAAATTCACAGTCTTTACCAACGGTACATTAGTGAACAGCGATTCGACATCAAATTAAAGCATCAGTTAATCTTTCACGTTTACCTTTTCTATCTGTTTGAGGAACTCAAACGTCTGTCACCGTATAACTAGACAGTTCTTTGCGTATTGTTTCCAGCAATTGAATTATCCATGTTGCGAGCGAATGAAAAGCAGGGGATGACAAGTTGACTATTGGTCGCATGGGAATGTTGGTTTTGGGAAGTTATAGCACTCCATAGGATCCTGACGGATGTGAGCCACATGGAGTCAGTCTTGAGAAAACTGAATCCCCTATGTGCTGTACATCTTTGAATTCTCTTAAAATATTCGTGATTTTCACTCCTGTGAGAATGTCTCTTTTTTGATTGGGTCTGGTCGAAAGGTGCTATTGTCGTTGAGAATTGTTTTCATTTTGGAGACGGAATTTGATTTGTTCCTCAATACCAAGTCTGTCTTCTTAACCGGTCGAGAAAAGATCAGTTCTGGGTTCAACATCAGATCCCACATTGCGTCACGATGCTTTTGTGTTAAGTTGTTGGCTGTTTGGGACTTGCAGTCACCTGACTCCACCAAAACTGTGGCTACAGTAGCAAAACTGAATGTTTTCCTTACATTTCCTTATAAAGATGATATCGCCTTTGAACTGTTGAGAGGAAAACTTTCCATCGCAGTTACCCAAACCTTTCCAGCTGCCAAGTTGAGGCTACTTGAAGAAACAAGATGACTTATTCCTCAGCACATAAAGGACAAACTCCCGGTCCGACCCAATCGTCCAACGATCTTACATACGTATAGATCATGCAAGTTATAGGACGGGGTGTAATGGATTAATTTTACTAGCTAAATGAGGCAGCAATAACAGATGCAAGATCCGGGTGTAGAAACCAGATGGAGAGGAGAAGCACCGACTTCGAATTAATCAGTCATATGATGCTTCCAGCTTGAAACAATAACCGCACAGTTTGCCTTTGCAACTGAGCATTACTAAGTTTTAGAACGCGTGAGTAAAATTACTCAAAGTTTGGTGAACTGTGATAAGGTCACCTGACAAACGACGATATATCCACGGAATACAACTGGTACTCTCGGTCACAACAGCTGACTATCTAGTGACATAAGTTGACAGTGACTAGATGGCTTACTCACAGTTTTCACTGCTTCGTACCGCAATCGACTTTGACCCATAGCTGCCTCTGCATCAAGTATATAATATAAATAGCTTTTTATCTACGTTACATACATATTTATATATATCGCCGTCTTGGGCTCACGGAATCAGAAGTGGAAAATAATTACTCCTTCATTTGTAAGAGTCAGAAAGATTTGTAATGAAGGCATGCTTCTGGACGAGCTGAATTTCTTAAACTGCTTTTCGACTGAAGTAGGTATCAGGAGAATTTTCCGGGATAAAATGGAGTACCGAGAAGCGATGGATAAATTAAATTCGCTCAGAAAACTGGTTTAATTGTCGTTACCTTTAAAAGAACATGGAATAGCGCTAGTATCTTCTAGTAGATTAGCTGACCCCAATAACTCTACCTAGTGCGCAGCAAAGTTACGGTTACGCTTTACTTCAACGACAGCCGGGAGGCGGAAACTGAGACAGGCTTCCACTACCAAATACTTCTTTATGTGTATACTTTCTCACTTGTTCATGTGGAACAAGCTATATCGGAAGAATCACCAGGAGACTGTCGTGATAGAATCTGTAGGCCCTGTTAGTATTGTGTTTGTGGTGCACGATCGATTTCGTCTGAAAACACTCCGTTCTGGTGCAAGGTAGTTAATTTCTTCCTAGCAGGTCTTTAATGCATTAGCAATAACCGTTGAAATTACCGGTAGAATAGATTTTGAGACGGTAGTTTGCTGGATCGCAACAACTACTTCCATTGTGAATTGGAGTAATTACCCCGTGTTTCCACCTGCCGGACACGTTTATTTCGTCAAAACGATGTTGGAAGAATCGAGATAAAGGCTCAACTAAGTTTACTCCAATCACTGTTAGTATATATATATATATATATATATACATATATATATTTGATACGGTGAACCGCGAGGCACTGTGGCTGGTGTTGGGTAAGTTTGGTTGCCCGCATAAGTTTGTAAGTTTAATTGAATGTCTGCACAGTGGTATGCGAGCGAGGGTGCAGCTGAGTGGAGAGACCTCTGATGACTTTACAGTTGTCTCTGGTGTGAAGCAAGGCTGTGTCTTAGCTCCTGCCCTGTTTAATATATATCTTCATGCAATGTTGTCTTGTGCTTTTGATGCGGCTTGTGCTTACGGTGTTCGTGTGGAACACCGTATTGATGGTGGGTTGCTGAACATCCGTCGTTTCGGTGCGAAAACTCTAGTCTGTGAGACAACTATCCGTATGTTGTTGTTTGCTGACGACTGTGCGTTGTTTTCACACAGCGCGGATGAGTTGCAGCACATGACTAGTGCTCTGGCTTCGACAGCGGCCAAATTCGGGCTCACCATCAACACAAGCAAAACTGTCTCTCTTTCAGCCTTCACCGGAGATGCAATCTTCAATATTGCCGCAAATCAGCATTGGTGCTGAAGTATTGGAAACCACCTCCCGCTTCTGTTACCTTGGGAGTGTGATGTCGACTGATCAGCAGCTACACGTTGAGTTGCGTAATCGCGTGTCGAAGGCGGCAGCTGCATTCGGGAAGCTTGAGTACCGTGTGTGGAACAACCATCAGCTTAGCATTGGCACGAAGCTGATAGTGTACAAATCCATGGTACTGTCCGTTCTTCTATACGGCAGTGAAACGTGGACGATGTACCGGCGGGATGTGCGATATCTCGAGCGGTTCCATCAGCAGTATTTGCGACAAATTTTGCGGATCGGCTGGGGCGCCAGAGTTGCAGACACGGAAGTGTTGCGCCGAAGTGGGATGTATGCAGTGGACGGCATACTTTTATTGAGACACCTGAGATGGCTCGGTCATGTGAGCCGTATGGATTCGACGCGGATACCGAAACAACTCTTATACGGTCAGCTGAGTATTGGGAAGCGGCACGTGGGGAAACCAAAGTTACGTTACCAGGACATGATTAAAGTGAGCCTCACACGTTCTAATCTTGATTGCAGATCATGGGAATCGAAGGCGGTTGATCGGCGTGCATGGCGCGAGCTAATCACGAAGGCAGTTGCTGAAGTGCGGGAGAAATCCCTCATGCATGCAGAGAAGAAGCGGCAGTTGCGGAAGCGGCAAGCACCGATGAATTGTACTCCATCGACACCGAGCGCATTGTGCTGTAGAACATGCGGTCGCGAGTGCCTTAGTCAGGCAGGCCTAGTGAGCCATGAGAGAGGTCACTCGGGACCACTGCCGAAGCGACGACGGGTCCCGCAGTGAACGTAGGCAGCACCGGCGCAGCGTTTGTAGGCACGCTGAATTCGATTTACTAACCGCATGGTTGCATGCTAAGTCTCTTTATTTCAGGTGGTGGGTTTTCGGTTCTCTCCTAACGCCTTTCTTTCTCATATAAATGTCTAGTGGGCCATGAGCTGTGCCATCTGGGACCACTACAGAAGCGACGACGGGTCCTGCAGAGAATTACGACGAGCCGGCGCAGCGTTTGTAGGCACGCTGAATTCGATTTACTAACCGCGTGCTTGCATGCTAAGTCTCTTTTTCAGGTGGTGGGTTTACAGTTTTTACCTTAATGCTTTTCTTTCTCATATAAATATCTCCCTGTACTCTATTCCATTAACTTGCACACATCGCTTCAGCCAATTGTATTCGATTTCCATAACATTTTTGTGTTCGTGGCATACCGTGAACTATACTTCCTGACCTCGTGCACTTAGCTAGGATTTGTTTGTAAACAACTTATTACGTATGCTATTTAATTAAGGTTTATGTCACCGTTTCCTTATGCATTAATCGAGTTTTTCTCTTTTTCTTCCTCTCTTTCAAGTGTTTGGCTGTTGTTTGATATCCCCGGTGTGGCTGCGCTTGATGTGCATGTTGACAAGGTGCCTACCTGTCTATTACCCACTACGCCGTCCATACTGGCTCCAGGAGACAGTTGGTCGTTGCTGGAGGGGACGGGGTGCACGGTCGTTGTGGCCGTGTTAGGCTCGAAGAGTGGTTCAATGCAGTCAGTGTGGAGCGGACTACGGTCCAGCCACCGCCTTGTGTGCGCTTGATTCCCCAAATACAGTGTACTTGTGTTTGCCTGTGAAGGAGTGTGGGCCGGCTCCGTTGATGAAACGTGGCTCTCATCCGCACGCCTCCCGGTCTTATTCCTTCGGGTTTACACTGGATATGGGGTGTGTGGTTGGAACTGTGGGTGGTGCAGCGCAAGCCATCCATGCTCCCTCTGTAGGCGCAGGCGTCCTGTGGCTTGCCACAGTGACAGGCAAATCCGAAACCGGATGCCGCCAACCATGTTTTCAACTTTAGGGTAGCTGAGTTACCGCATACTCAACAGCTATCTGATTCGCGTTTCTGTCGTGTGTGAGTCTTGTATGTGAGACAGACCTTGGATTAAAGTAAGATGGCCACTGATTGCACTGAAAGGCTGGAGCAGATTGCAGGCTCAGAGTACTCAACGCGTCCCACGGGACTCGTGCCAGTCCGTCTGCTGTATGCAGAGAAGGCATTCCCCTTTTCACCTTAAGTAGACAGTTTAACTGTTGATACAGTAGCCTCTATTTGTATAACATTTTCTCATCGCTAACAAGTTGACTACAGTGATAACGCATGTTCCCTTAGGCCACCTAGGTTTCCGTGTTAATGAAGCGCATCAAAATATGTCAGGCTAGGTGTCGTACGGCTATGCATTTGTGTGCTGCTTTTTACAAACGAGACCAAGTTTCTCAAGTGAGCGGCCTTAGTTTCCGATTTTTATGCAACCACAGTGTTAACTTGGTTTACGAATTGTTGCCATGAGCTCGCCGGTTCCTTGACTGACAGAAAGGTCCCGTTGGTTGGCTCATATAGTCGAGCTAATCTATCGTAGCGTATAGTCGTTCTGATTGCGTCAGTAATTTTCACGGGACAACCTGCATAACGGATATATTGGCATAGTAACACTACAAAATCGCTGCAGTCCTATTGGACATCAAGAGTTACCCTCTCGATCATCAATCATATCTTCATTTCTGAATATCCGATTCAGTATAGACAGCCTACCTGTTTCTCTGAATCTAGTGGGAGTGTTGATTTAGTTATACAGCGAGAAACCGGAAGCAATCTCTTATATATCTTCCGTGAATCGTTCTCCAGGAGTTGGTTGGGATTTCAGAGTGCGGATGAGGAATTGGCCAGTAATAAGAAGGTGGCCGCACTTCTTGTTTTCACTCGCCTCAATGCGACCATCGAAATGAGGCTCGACCCTACAAACACGAAGTGTTACTCATGCTCTTTTGACAGGCCCATGACAAATATAGCGAACAAGCCTAGTGCCTTCGCTACTATTTGTAGCCATCGATCCCCCTTTGAATTGATATGCTGTAAAGTACGCGTGTTATTTCATCTCGGTCAAGAGGCAAAACATGCCCGAACATTAGGTGACCCTTTCGATTGATATCTGCTGCTTATCGAAAACCCTCCTGCCAGAATGTACCCTTGTGCTCACCCTGAAATCCCTTCAAATGACCCTAATAATGATTTATCACGGTGTCTCTCCGGGGAGGATGCAACTATAAGCGCAGGCCAAGCAGTTGTTGGTATTGCCCTGAGCCCACGGGACGAAGATGCTCTGCTTGATGGGACCTAATCAGTAGCCGGATGTGTGCCTTTCGAATGGCTTGCTCACTCAAACTCTTGAAGTTGTGGGAAACTAATATGTGATTGTTTACCATCACTGCCTACGCGCCAAGCTGTTGCGATGACTAGGTACAAGATGACTTCTATCGGCAGCTGAACGGGATTCTTCACTACAGCAGAGGCACGGACAATGTAGCAATAACTGGGGATCTACATGCTCAAGTTGGAAACTTTTCCACTGATGAGCTGCATCTGGGTGGCCAACATGTTTCAGGCTTCCGTAATGAAAATGGTGAACGATTAATGCATTTACAGAATGATGCTCGCGTATTTCTCTCGAGCATTAACTTCCGAAAGGGCAACCTCCGGAGAGGGCAAATCGATCACACTGCGATCAGTTACCGTTAGAGAGGCTGCATGCAAAACGGTGGTTCGATTTGGAGCACATGTGTGGACACTGACCATGCGCTAGTATTTGCTGATATGCGCTTGCATTTTGGCCGACGTCTGCGGAAAATTATGAACGCATAGACGCCAGTCAACTGGTGAAGCCAGATGCTCTGAATAGGTATCGATGTACGCTGACATTCAAGTAGGAGTAGCGTTCAATGCGAATAGTTGAAGGTCCATAGTCGTTCGTTCACCAGAATTTATTATTAAATAGGTAAACCTTCAAGTGGTAAAACTAATAGCCAACAAAGACATGAGTCTATTCACAGACTTTAGAAAGTATGGATGCTTGCCGGCACATTCCGGCTGGAAGCGAACACAACGAGAATCGCAATGACCTCGGTGTTAAACTCCATGCTATCCTGAAGAGAAACCACGAATCCTGGTGGCTTCATCGACAAAAAGAGATGGAAGTGTCCGCTGCCATTTGTAAGTATATTGCTATTCCGTCTGATACGGGAAATGAGCAACAAAATGTACGGTGTTAGTGAACATATACGTAACAAGATTGGACAGCCAATATACAACTTATCAAAGCTTTTGTACCGTCGAGCTGAGCACTTTGAAATTCAACTTAATAAGTCGGATTTGTTAGCTTTCTCGCCGGCCAGTGATTACCCTTCCCTTTAGGCTGTCACTTCGGTGCAGTCCTATTGCTCAGACAACAAACTTGGAATCAGAATGCTGCAGCTAAACAAGGCCACGAGAACAGGCGGTTTTCATCCAATCCTCTACATGTTTGAGGAACCTGTGCTTGTTGGTGATTTATACGATTTATTAGTGAAAGTTTAGAGCAGGAGACTGTCCCAACCGACCGCAGCCGCTCCGCTTTTGTCCTGATCTTTAAGCGATGCTCACGTTCGGAATGCGCCAATCACAAAAGAATTAGTCTGATCTCCAGCGCTTCCCATTTTGCTTGTTTGTAATCCTCATCGGATTGGTTCGCACTCGTAAAATCCAGGTTCATGAGGAGCATGTCTGGTTTCATCGAGGTCAGAAATGCATAGATCACATCTTTACCTAAAGACAACTGTTGGTGCACCGGCACATATATTGGTGATTCACCATATGTGAGTTCCTCCACATCTAATGTGCTTTCATTGCGGTAAATAGTTGACATTTTCAATCGTCTGCTAAAGAAATGTGCTCCCCAGAAATAAGTAAATTGTATTCAATCGCTTTACTGATGCATTTGTGACTGAAAGCGGACTTACGGTATGCTCTAGCCGCCTTACATTATCTTCTTCTACGTAAGACAGGGATTCTCGCTCACATCATTCCCCCACAACTTTCCTATTGGTGGAGCCGTGGGAATGGCGTTTCCTAGACAGGACTTATCAAATGTAGAGCTACTCAAGGTGAACGAATTTTGGACTTGGAGTAGCTAACGAAATTGCTATTGCATATGATTAGTACTGCTTATCAGCTGCTGCCGGCTATGCTTTACACACTCGAAATGCAAAGCTTTCCTCCAAAATTGGCAGGGATCGCATCATGCGCTGTCTTGTTGGGTACAGGTTGGAAGTGGTGCAAGCGTTTAACAACCTTGGCAGTTATATCAGCGCCGGTGGTAATGAAACCAATGTCGCGAATCGCACAGCTAAAGCACGAAACGCTTTTGCTAACTTTCGCCACCTATGGCACCTGCGAGACATCACACACACACTGAAAATTAGTTTACAATGCAGCCCTAAGTTTGATCCCACTGTAAGGTTGTGAAGTTCGGCACCTTAAATCGACTAGTTAAGTTCGATCGCCGGTGCACTCGCAGTTTGTCGCACAACTGGTGGGAACATGTCCTGAGCATTGAGCGTGTTCGACTTGTGGTTTATGGCATAGGAAGAGTGAATGAACCGCTCAGCACCGTTATTTTCACATCTGGTCCCGATGGTTTGGCTATGTGTTGCGCATGACAACACATCGAATCCCGCGTTGTGCTTTGCTTGCGCGTCTGGGGTCCGGATGGGAGAAGTGGAAGGAAAACCAAGCGATAATTTGGTCAAATGGAATGAGTGCCTTTTGTTCGTAGCTGGTCGCGTATGTCACTTCAATCTCCTTGGTTTGGGTCCAAAAGGAAAACGGACATCTTTGGCCGGATACAATCTTATTTACACGGCTATGAGCCGATCACATTCGCGTTTGCGTTTAAATTGTCTTGTGAACCCTATACTCACGATCTCATTTCTTACGTATAATATAGATTTTTGCGGTCTAATATCCTGCTACTGACTCTCTGAAATGATGTCCACCTTACTGGCTACTCAGACGGTGTGTTTATTTTGCAATTTCTTTTCCTTTCTCATATATTCCGGCACAATGGCTGAAGTGTTTCCCACTTTTGATGATGATGCCATTCTGCGGATGCCAGATAGAAGTCCATCTCGGTCGTGGAGGAGGCAGGACAGTAAACGACCGCCAGCAATCAAAGGTCGTCGCCTTTTAAGCCTAGACGCCACCAAATGAAATCCTGTACCGTTTTGATCGGACCCTCTTTAGGCTCACATTGGAGCTCACTGACCGCTGCGGAGCGCTACCTTGGACCTAGTACCCAAAGTTTAGGTGTCAGATTCAATGCAATTTCTCAAGAAGTTAAGCAGCCGAATGGTATCAGCGATGACTGGAACCGAGCTGCCTCGGCAGTCACAAAGCACTTGCTTACCACCGGTCACCGAATCAATCTTGATAATTCCTTCACTGTCCTACTGCGCAATCGGCGGCCTCAGATGATTTGGCTATTGAAGACCATCGTTTGCTATCGCGAGTCACCGTCAAGGCACTCAAAAACAACTGACTATGACTTTAAGGCTACTCTAGTGGCACAAATCCGGAGCTATTTAGGATCTCTTAGACATTGTTGCGTTTCATTTACATATCGTCGCTACATGCATTTTGTGATTGATAAGGGTATACGAAATAGCAACTTCATCTCACCATCTACGTCTTCTTATTTTCCTGTTTGGAAAAGAGGTAAGTATTTAGCTGTTATGAGTAAAAATTAACGGGGTAAGTTTCAGGAGAAAAATGGAAATAAAACAATCCCCGATAAGGCGCGTATGACTACAAGTAAACCTCATGCGATTACCATGTTTATACGCTGACTGGTTTCTTCTTCATTGCTTAAACATAAACCAATTCAACATTATCTATCCGTACCTCTGTAGTCTGACCACCAGTTTATGTTGACAAATTTGGTTGAGTCACTTGTGTGGTTAAGTTAAAAGTTTTCGCTATATTCTTACAACAAACATTTACCAAACACATGACAGCAATCCCCCTCAAGCACTGAAGTAGAAGTAGAGAGCAGCAAGGCATTATTCAACGCTTTTCAAGTTAACTCAGATTTACATCGCATAGTGCTAGCATTTGTATTCTGTTTTAAGTCTTCTTGTTCTTTTCGTTGCTTTTCTTGGGATCGTTAACCTTATATCTATAAATATTGGACTCTACTTTCTGGTGGCGCCCTATAACGACAAAGCACAATTCCTGGACCAGGCACTAGCAATGAGTTCGATACAGTATTCTTGTTGACAAACAAGCTTCCCGTCAGAAAAGCAACTATACTGTAGTGAACTTGATTAATTCATCACATGTAGCGCTACTGTTCCACTTAAACATTAGTAGTTATAAAAATTCTCTAAAACAGGCAGCTAGCAAACCAAGAAAGCATTCAGAAGTGCCAACCAATATCTCGGCATTTTGTTGTGCTCATTCAAGCGTCTTGATCCTTCATTCTACTCTGGTACTCAGCGGTTACCTTTGATCCCATACACAATATGCCATCCATGCCTGTCATTCCTAGCACAAGCCCGATTCACCGCACTTGAATGTCACAACGAAGAGCGCACATGAAAGTAAAACAATTATTTCCTCTCCCTCGATAACTGAGGCTAAATACCCTTAGGGTATACAGTGCACAAAATCGACGCCTGCATGGCGAGTTGCTAATGACAAATGTGCTCGCGAGGAAACCAAACCATTTTTATCGTCACTTTTTGTAGCTGAATCACAATTCCACTCTGAGAGTTCATCAGCTAAAGCTGGCTACACAGTATAGTCGGCTGGAATGCCGTCGAAATTTCGCTTCACTTCATGTGTGCCAAACTTGGTACACTCACCCACTTACGTTGTCGCTTCACGCACGCTGGCGATATACAAAGAAAAATGCTTCTATGGTACACTCATGCGCCCAACGGTTAATGACTAATTGGAGGGTCAAGTTTGGACTACACGCTGTGTGATTGGTTTGCGACGCGCAATCTCAATGTAATGGACTGTGGTGCACATTGAAGTGAACCTTAGTCACAGCGATCACTGGGACCGTACTCAAAACAGATGGAAATTGGGCGTTGCCCAACCGGGTGGGCAGTACCCAATTTCCAAGTAGACAGTTCGAGGTCCCTGCACACACCAGTTTTCTCTGGCTGTTGTATGTAAAATACAGTGCATTTTTACTACTCGCTAATGTTTCAGTAATTTAGATGTATAACAGTATTTATCCACCAGCAACCGACGAGTGAATTTTTGATTTGTGATGGCTAAATTGTATTATAGTTATCCACTAGTGCATCATCTAGGCATTCTTAACGTTTCTTCTGTCGTGGCCTCCTTTTTAACCTTTCCATTGCTTATGGCCCCCCATCCTTTATCGCCGCAATTTCAGCAATCCGTAATGCCTAACGCACGTACATCAGTGATTTCCAGTGAGCATATGGGCATATTTTGCCATGATAAATAAATTGTTAATGCGGGCATTCATGCTATTTCTCTTATGAACATTGTTTTAGAAAGTTCACAGCATCAAGATAACATTTGTTGTGCGGCAACCTCAAGCCAATTTTCTGTAATTACATAAAAGGTATCATTATTTGTGGAAATTGCTTTTAGTTATTGTTAGCTTTTAATGTAAAGCGTGATAATTTACGCTGTATTGTAAGGTGTTAGCGATGTTTCTGTCGAACGAATAATGCGAGACTTAAGCCTGATATCACTGAACAAGTTTGCATATGCCCTGATCTAGACTTGACAACGTGAGTCGCAATATTTTCTTTTACAATGTTGTCTGTCCGGTTTGATTTTTGTCAGCGAGACCCACTGCTGAAACTGCATTCAAACAAGTATAAGGCTGAAAAAGCAAGAAAACACATTTCAGCTACTTAGCATAGTCTGGGATACTTGTTAATGGCATCAGCTAATTGATCTAAATATCAAATCAGAATTTCCATGTCAATCGGGTCCTACAACCATTCGTTCCTTCCACTTCAGTTGTTGCATTTGTAAAGCATAAGCAATTAACTCCATGACCAGCCAAATTTGGGATCAGTGAAAAGTCCTCACGTTTTGAGTGATAATGGATTCTTTGCTCGGAATGACATCATTCAGCTTGCTTTGAAGGATGTTCTGCAATAACTTGAGTTTTTCACAAACATCTGCCAGCTAAAACATGTATGGTCTAGATGTTAACATTTCCAGCATGGAATGTGATGATGGTGATCCCGGAGTGCAGTATAAAGGGGGAAGGCATTTGCCCTTGGAGAAACATCTAACTTCCGTATGGAAGAGTAGAGCATGGAAGTATGCACCGTTCATCTCACACAACTGCTGGGAAAGCCGATCTTGACGAGGGTTCACTTCTTTATTGTTGACTATTATTATAACTGTTGACAATGAATCGTTTAGGCGCCCATCCAAATTCTTAACCATTAGTTGCTTTCGGTGAATCACACAGTGAAATATATGAAGGGAAAATATTTTTTGGACGGGCAGTAGGTCGTTCATATCTTCTAACCACTGCGGCAGCACCATGTGTTGCGCACGTACCTATGTTCTGTTTTGGATTGAAGTCCACAGTCAGCAAGCTATTGACTACCTCAAACAGGCTGACCGTTTGCATGAGTTTTAATACTCCAGGCAAACAGCATCTCTTACACTAATTCATTTGCATTGGAGAATCGGACATTTGCCGCGAGAACATTGACTTTGTCGAGCAAAGTAAATAACTCTAAGTGCAACGCAAGGTTCTTAGCCTATGAAAAAGTAACTGAAGTAGTTTCTGTGTCCTGAGCCATCTCAACTAGTCGACTCGATGTAGTCGAGTTGCTCAGCGATATGGTTTGAACTAATTTTTGTAGACTTTTATTAAATTTTTCAGAACATGTGCTTTATTTGGTTACAAAAGTAAGGCAGTTATGCGGATATATCACCAGAACTTTCTCCCTACCTAAAGCAAGACCCGTGTCATTCAAGACAATAATACGACCGACTATGGAATATTGCACTGTCGTTCACAGCCAATTGAGAAAGAAAGACAGAACGGCTCTGGAAAATGTCCAACGATTATTTACCAAATTGATCTTGGGGCGTTGCTCAAAAACTTACTATGATCGAAAACTCCAACTGGATCCTCGTTGGCTGAGACGCTTAATGAACAATCTCGTTCTATTCTACAACATGGCAAACTGATGAATTTACGCAGACAACACCGCACTTGAAGGGAGAAAGACTGCAGTCTACCCCGCTCCTAATGGCGGCTACTAGATAAACACCAAAAATTCCAGTCATAAAACTCGTTCGAATTTCTTCTTAGTGAGGTAAACTGATCTGTGGAACAAACTGCCCCTACAGGTTCGCATGTGTAAAAGCCATGTCACATTTAGACATTTCGTTCAGAAATTCCTACTATACCAAATTTGTTGATATTTTACTCACAGTAAACTCTAGAAACGTTGACTGAAGCTGGTATAAAAACATGTGAGCAGATATTCGCTTACAACTAGCTTACCCACTACATGTCAACACATACAATACTAAATCCTTTGTCTGTGCAGCCTAGTAGTCTCTCCCATGTATTATCTACTCATTATGATACAAACATCCGTAAATTTCCCATATGAGGTGCACAGGTCTAGGAATCGAGGAATAAAAATATTGATCCGAAATTCTATTAATATACTTTATATTATGCAACATATTCACTCTGCAAATGATGGCTCCCAATTATGGGGCCGTGTATCGTCCGTCGATACATATACAATTTATTAATTTAGTTAGTTTATTTATCAGGTCACGCAGTGTTAGCGATCCCGAAGAAAGGTACTATTTTCTCCATTATGTGGACACCATATTTTAGCACTCAAGTTACTGATTTTATAAGGCGCAATAAGTCCATTCGCCGTTTCTGTGCTGTCAGGAACCACTGCTTTTAATGTTGGTTTCTTTTCGATTATAGCCCATGGCTTTCTAAAAAAATTCCACAAACGTTCTACCTTCATTCTTATGAACACGTGTAAATGATTTTTTAATTTACTTGGTACCATGATTTCAATTGAAAGAGTGCATTGGCAAAGTAAAAAGGTAGATAGAGTGAGGTTTTGAGATGAGACGATAAATCTACACTATAGGTATTCCAAGGAGTACTGCCGACACCACTTCTTTGCCGAGCTGCTCATTGTGCAATATCATTGTGTCTTCTCTACGCTCATCATCATCCTCAATACACGTTAGTTGTGGGCGAGAAACACACCTCAACTGATGTGCCACAGTATTAAAAGAAAATATACAAAAGTTTACACTGCAAAAATTCCAAAGCCAGTAATATAATGTTCAATATCCTAGTGTGTAATTCATATGAGATCGGAATTGGAGGAGAAGACCAAAAGTGGGGGAGATTGACGATGTAATTCACAATACAAGCGCCACTGGGGCCAGCTCTTCGCTATCTCAGCAAGTGCACCCAACCGAATATGCTCCTCGTCCTTCGTACTCCATACCGGCAATCGGGATGCAGCAACCGAGGCCCCGCTGGAAGTGAGAGTCTACATTTCTCTGGACCAAGTCATCGCTTGTCCTCCTATCTTCTTCTTCCAACCGCCCCCCTCCGGTAACGCTAACAATGTACCTCGCTGTGAGTCGTGTGTTTGTAGGCGCAACAAGTGGCCTAACCATCGGAGCCTGGTGTGTGATATAATATTACTGTGTGGTTCACTGGCTCTTCCTGTACTACTTCTCTACAATACTTTGTACACGCTCCTCAACAGCGCATTGATTATATCATCAATTTTGATGACGAAGCGTTTCAAGCAAGCATGCCAACATCAGCGAACATTACTACTGTCACGAAGAGCACACTTGAAATATGTCATCACAAAGTGTTATTAGTTAATCTGTATACATACTGGTGCTATTTCTAGTTCCGTTTCTCAATTACCTCATGGGTATTAAAAAACGATACTCAACGAAACGAAACACTCACTTGGTTTGAATAATTGGTAGCACTAAATTTATTCTTGCTTGAATTGAAATTATAAGATAGGACATTTAGTAAGCTTTCTTATGACAACGGTTGGTGGCTATAAGGTTAACAAATTAAAAGTGCAGTAACATTGTTAGAGGCAACCAAAAGCTCACTTTTCAGGGTGACCTTGCAAATAGCATGGATAGCTAAAAGAACTGAAGGAACTTTCATGAAAAGTCACTAACTGTAACAAACGGAACTAAGAAAATGACAGTCTTCACTGGACACACATCCATGATTTAGGGAAAACATGTAAAAAAAGGTGACATCAAGTAAAATAAAGGGCAGCACAGAGCAAAACGGAAGAAAATGCCGGACTGTTTAAGAAAGCGGCATAAGAGAGTCAACAAACGGTAATGTACTCCTCTTGGTTGCCTCGCGCTCTGACAGTCTGCTATCAGCACTCCTAGTCGAACGAACCAACCAACGAATGTGTCATGGAGCTATTTCACGCACGACACGGTAACCGACAAAATTCGAACTTGCACGACTCGTGGCTTAGCCGCAACACGATTTCTACACGAGATTTTAACGGGCTCCAAGACCGAACGCAATTTAACAGGCAGCTATCCAACCTGAGAGAACAAGAAAATAACACGCCCTGTTTGCGTTGGCGCTTTTACTGGCCAGGTTCAAGGCGATTACCGTGCACTCCAGCCTTTTTTATACCTCGATTGTAACATATGTGAATTATCACAGAAATCGCTTTGCCTAAGCTGGACCCGGGAGCAAGGGATACGCAACTGAATTGGCGTCATGTCGAATCGTAAATGGTGGTAGATGCGAAGGATGGACCGGAAATATGAAAGTTTCTTAGGAAAAACAGTTTGAATGTTTCATGATTGTGGAGGTTGGCCGGAGACAGGAATGTTTTCTGAGGTACAAAGGTTAATCGAGATGTGCATTTCGCACGAGTTAGAAGGTTGCTTGCAAACATGTACACGTGACTGAATCGAGTAGATACGCACTTATCTGAAACGAGTTATGATCAATATAGGAACGTTGGCTCCCCATAACACAAACATGCCCCCAATGCGTGCTTTCAAGGCCTTTGTTTAATATGAGCATTAGAAAAGCTTTCTTGTGTATACTTTACGCTAGATGTACTCAACAAGGAAACCGGATGTCCACACGGATGATGTAAGTTGACAAATATGCACGCTATGTTGAAAACTTCAGCTAAACCGAATGTTAATAAAGCGTTAGAGCGCGTCAATAGCTATTTCGACTCTCAGTCAAAACGAACAAACATTCTTCAAAATTATTACGCCACACGCGCGGAGCAGCCACTCGAATTCGGAACGTTGCGAGCTAACGAGACCTAGCCGCCAGTCTTACACGTGACTTGAGATGGAGACGAAAACCGCACAACCTCGCGCTACTGCAATTAGATCCGAACTAGAAAGACAGACTGACACATGAGTTGTCACACAGTAAATAAATAAATAAATAGTTTATTCTCAAATTTATAGACAAACCAAGTCAGGCATGATCAAGGTTTACAGGCAGTTTGTGCATCACAACAATACTTTGGGTGCAATCGTGCGTAGCGTAAACGGTCAAGGCACGATAAGTGCAGCGAAACGGTACATGTAGACAGAGTATCATATTTTTGCACGTGTCGGGAGAAAGTTGAAATATGGGTCTAGTCGACTTGCCAGTATGTAGTTGTGGGCAGTGACTTTATTCAGTGGCGAATCACATCCGCCACGTCGCAGTTTGTTATATAGACATATGTGGCTTTTCATAGGGAGAACGCTTGCCAGGCGAAAACCCACCACGTCCTGCAACACTGCCGTAAAGCATTTTGAACACTAATGTATAACTGGCAAAGCCGCTTGAAGACTGATTTCATACGCTGTTATTCGTAGTCAACTAGCTTCCAATTTCCTTAGTTGGATAGACAGATTGTATGATCAGGGCCGCCATAATTGTTGAAGCTGGTTGAGGATGGGAACATCAAGAATAGTCTTCTTGTTGTGTGTCTAGGTGAGCAAAATTTCAAACTTTTTGCTGTCTGGATTTTTCAGATGTATAATTTGTGGGAGAGTAAAGACGTGTCCAGCTCTCTATGCTGGACAGCGGTTGTGGTGGTTGCAGTTGAGTTCCTTTGGTGTACAACCATGCTGCATGTAGGTCCTTGTCGGTTACTACTTCCGTCTTGGGTGAAAACTGTTCCTCAGTCCAATCCCAGATCTCCAAGAAGTTCCGGACCTCGGAGAAAAGGGAAAGTGACGGACAACCGAGCGAAGACCGCAAGAACAGGCATGGAGTTAAACGTTGTTAAAGTCTTGTGTTAAAACATTTGAAGTTGAGCCAAATGTATGTACGCTGTGCAACATTGATTATGCTGAAAGTGTCTTTTGAAAGTCCTGTAGAATCAATAGTCTTATGGATAGATTGCTAACTTCTGCGTAGAGACAAGAGCGTTATACCAGTAATTAGTCCACGATGTTTCAGTTTAGTACGAGGCAACAATTGCGTGGGAAGGGAGGAAAGAAAGTTAGAAGACTATTGGTGATTGCATGGTGCATGAACAGCAATTAACCAGCCTAATACGATGGGGAGCGCAGAATAAGGATGTTAACAATAAATAGTTTGCCGCGAGAGAGATCCTAAGGTCAATTAGTGGTAAGGCGACGGAAAGTTTGGATGGGGACATTCTAAGAGAATAAGGTCTGTAGAGATAAGGAATGTCTGCCAACAAGCTCTGGATTATCGCAGATGCATGGGGCCTACGACCACTAGCTGCTTCTAAGCAGAGGTGCCGAATTTAAGGCGATCGACAAATGGTGGCGCTAGGAAAGACTACCAGTGGCCAGATGTAGTTAATCCAATAAGACTCTTGGTCACTTTTGTAAACCTGCAGGGTCACAGATTGCATCAGCAAACCAGCGAATGTAAGTTATACAGACATTCCAAGAGAATGTATGGTGCAGAGACAAGGAGAGTATCATAGCGAGCTCCAGATCTGTGCAGAATGGGCATGGAGCCTACGACGAATCGCCGCAAATATGTGAGGAAGATAAGAAGAGCGTCAGATAGTGACGCTAGGAGAGAGAATATCGGTGGTCAGCAAAGGCATTCGGATTAAACCTTCTAATTATCAGTGGATACCTAGAGTGACAGAATAAGTCAACACACCTGCGAGGGTATGTGAGGCCAACAACACACGAGAATAAAAAATGGAGAGATAAGGAGTTAATCCTAGCGCAAAAATGTATGCTACGTACAAAGACACTCTGCAGCTGAAAAGTGGTGAAGTATGTAAGACGACGAACTGATAATGGTACTAAGGGCGAGAGAGTACCAACGGCTAGCAATGGCATTTGGGTGAAGCCTTCTAGTAGCTAGTGGATACCTACAGTGACCCAGAATAAGTAAACAAACAGCAAATGTATGTGAAGCAGACAGTCTGAGAGCGCAAAGGTTAGATGAATAAGAGAGCTACTCTTAGCAAGTTCCGGATATGCTCATAGATGCATGGAGCCTATGAAGAATAGCTGCTGCTAAACAAAAGTGCCGAATTTAAGACGATCGACAGATGGTGGAGCTAGGAAAGTCTATCGGTGGTCAGATGTAGCCACTCCAATAAGACGCTTGGTCACTATTGTATTCCTACAGGGTCACAGAATGTATCAACAAGTCAGCGTAGGTAAGTGATACAGACATTCCAAGAGAATGTATGATGCAGAGACTAGGAGTGAATACTAGCGAGCGCCGGATATGTGCAGAGATGTATGGAGCCTACAACGAATCGCTGCAGAAAACAGAATGCAGATTGGAGGAACGAAAGATAATGGTGCTAAGAGCGAAAATCGGTGGACAGCATTGAATTCGCATTAAGCTTTCTAGTTATTAATGGCTACTTACAGTGACGGAAGGAGTTAACAAACCAGCGAAAGTATGTGATGCCAATGATTCAAGAGAGTAAGTGTTGGAGAGATAAGGAGTGGCTCCTAGCGCAAAGATGTATGCTACCTACAAAGACTCGCTGCTGCTGGAAAGTGGTGAAGTATGTAAGACGAAGAACTGATAATAGCGTTAGGAGTGAGAGTATCAGTGGTCAGCAATGGCATTTGAGTGAAGCCTTCTAATGGTAATGTACTGAGGAAAACAGTCTCAATGTAGCGTTGTGAGGTAACTACGGCAGCGCTCTGAATAAATTGCACTAGGATCACTACATTTTGCACAGTCGAGGAATCAGTGCCCAAAGTAAACCACAGTTGTTTCACTGTGTCCGCTCCACAACAGGAAATCTACTTGATCTGGTGTTCGCACACAAGCAATTGCACACACGTAATTCATTTCACTGACCAGTAGTTGTCGGAGTAGACTAGTGTGCAAAATTAGCAGAAATTTTTAAATGAATTTGTTATTTGTGTTGTCACAACCCACTTTACACCTCATGTCATCCCAAGGCCCCTCGGAATTGTCTATGACCCTCAGGTTAGCAATATAACCCCGTTGAGGTTGGCTAATCTAATGCACCACAAAGCAGCGCTGTTTGTGCACACATTCTTGTGACACGCACGTTTTATCATCTTGGTATTTCAACTTACGCTACTGATGTAAAGAATGATCGGTTTAGTTAGCCTGTTTTCTGCCAGTCCAGGTTCATGATGTTTAAATCCCAACGTCCGCAAATGCAAATGAGCCTATGACAAATAGCTTTTCATTAAAAAATAACGTCCACCTCTTCACTCCGCCAGCGTTCTGGAGATGGTATCTTGAACTAATGGAGTGGTAGAACCGATGTTCTTAATAGTACCAAGCCACCTGACCAGTTAGGTTACATTCAAGCCATCTTAAATTTTTAAGGCTTGGGTACGCAATTAGAATTTTGTCATGTATTGATGGTCTGAGAACATTAAACTTCGTAAAAAGACCAAACCTGCATCAGGCTGAGCTTACGTTTTCGAAATGAGGAATCGTGGAATAAATGTATGCATTTCCCTTTCCATTCGATGTAGACTTGGAGTAAATGCTCACTGTACAACTGGGGTTAGGAGTACAATATTCCCCTAGTGGCGGTTTTGCACGCAAGGGGGAAGAGAGGAGTCTAGACTAGAAATATGAACAGTCAATAGAATCCAAAGCGACTTACTCTTGGTACTTGCAGGCTAAGAAAACTCATGAAGGAATTAACGGTGTTTAGTGACAGGTAGTTTAGATTGTGCAAAATGCAACACATGATAGATAAGGTGGGTTTAATTGAGAAAATTATGCAGGGTGATCTTAAACACGGAAATGACAGTGGTCCCTCTTTTAAAATAACAGCGCCCATTGCTACCTCAGTTTGTTCGGGTGGCAATCGAACGGTTCGCTGACCTTGGCAAGGTTGTTGCAAACGTTTCGTCACCAATCGAAGTGACATCACCCGTGTGTTGTTGTGTATCGTGTACCAAGTATCGTAGCTTATAAAAGCCTCAGTGAGAGTGTCGAGGCTTCTCTACGCTACACTACTTGCTACACGATACTCAAGAATGCGCTGATGGTGTCATCTTGATTGGTAACGAAATGTTTGCAACAAACTTGTCAAGCTTAACGAATAGTTCCACTGCCACCAGTGCTACTTGTGTCAAAATCAAGCCGGGAGGATCGTTCCAGATTCTCTAACTGAGTATGAGGACCGGCTTACAAATGTATATGCGGTAAATCTGTAAAAAACAAATGGCGGTTGTTCCTGGTGACAGACAAGTGGATTCTTCACATCTTCTCTCCTTCAATATTGATGAAAAGCGAGTAGGAATTATAGAAAATCACACGCAAGGACTTATCTCTTGGTTATCGCACCGTACTGGTGGTTTCCCGTTTTAAAGTGAAAGCTCACCATGATAAAATAACTAGGCCTATACGCTGTATTCTAGTTGCACTGACAAAACAACTGCATCTGCAAGCGCAATGAAGAAGTTGGGCATGGAGGAAAATCGACATTGCGTTCACTGTTTCTCAGGAACTTCACAGCACATACGGAAGTGTGAACTTGGTCGACTTCATCATCCACTAATAAGTAACTCAATATGACATTAGGTAGAACGGGATTGTATGGCCCCTAGCAATATGCCCTTGTTGTACTTAAGACGAACATGTGTTTCAGTGTACAGTTTAAATTCGCTTATACTACACTCTCCAAAGTTCAGTACGGTTCTTGTCATACAATTGCTGTGTTAGATTAATAAAAATGTAAAGTCATTGTGTACGGGTTGATAAGTATTGCTTTGCAAGCCCCGATGGGGGGTCTGCTGGGTTAGTGAAAAATTTTAATGAAAAAGGCAGTTAGTGGTTTTACTTTCAAAATAATGGACTTATCGTTTTTGATACAGTAGCCCTGCCCCCGGAGCGTTTCCATAGCTTCAATAGGTGTAAGTAAGTAAATCCAAGGTATTTTTCGAGAGTAGAATGGAGAGTAGCGTCAAGTAACCAAATGTCAGTGGCGGGGTGCATCATCCAACCGACCTTTAAATATGGCTAGTCTGGGCGCCGAAACAACAGATTTGGGGAGAGCATTCCAGGGTTAACATACATGAATGGAAAAGAAGTTTTTACAGCACGCCAGGCGGCTGCATTGTTTTGCCAAATCAAAGGAATGTCCTCTAAGTTTCGTGTTACTGCTCAGTTGCAGTAAAGTGTGACACACATGATTTGAATTGTGTAAAATCAAATACGTCTTAGTCAAGCTGCCTCATAGTCGGCGATACCGCCGGCTGAATGCTCCCAAACGTTTCAGCGTCCGCTCCTACAGAAGATGGCGTATTCCAATGACTATATAGAAGCCCGACTCTGAGGTTGGTCCATTGCAGTAAGGTCGTGCTTTAGCCATAGCTGCCAGACTTGGATTGTCTATTCGACATGCGGACGAACATACACCTTCATCATCTGCCATCAAATAGTGCTGTCTATTTGTCCGAAGGCCGTCGTAGCAAGTCGACGTACTGATTACCAACTTTTGGAGGCTTTTGTGGATTGCTGGGAACAACCCAAGGTATCCAGAACAAACACGCCAAGGTCACGTTACACGGATGAACGCTGAAGTACTTGTATTCATAGCTGTTAGGAGTAGCTATTCTGGTGTGGTATGGAGCTTAGCTTGCATTCGTCTATTCATCATGCTTTATACACGTCAGCTAGAGGTGGGGAACACCTCAGCTACTGTGTTGCAATATATAAAGGAAAAGGAACATAAATACAACAGTTGCATGCCAGCTGAGCTACTAGCAACGCATAGGCATCGTTCCGGTAAACTACCAGCGCGCCAATAATCAAAAAGAAAAATTATTATGTTATCCGCTAACAAATGATATGGTAGGTAGAGGGGGAGGATAAAAGGGATGGGGAGGGACAAAGAAACAGCAGGAACGCAACTCAGGTCGGCTCCTTGCCATGGCAGCAAATTCATCCAGCCAAAGGTGTTCACCGTTTTTTGAACCCCAACCAAGGTGCCGTGATCCCCCAACCGAGGCCAGCTCCTAAGTGGGGGCCTTCATTCCTCTGAACCAAGTCCTCGCTTGGCCACCCCTCCTCTTCTTCCACCCACATCCCCGGTGAGCAAACAACGCACGTAGTGGAAGTCAGTGGGCTGGCATGCGCAACACGTGACCCAGCAATGTCGTCTGCATACTCCAAGTCAAGAAGTCATTCTCCTGGGAGTAACTCCATACCTTCCAAGTCATGTCCTCTAAATGCAATCTCCATGACTCCATCTATAGCGAAGTTGAAGAGGAAAGGTGACAACGCTCATCCTTGTCTCACACCGCTGGAGATATTGAAGGGCAGCGACAGCATGCTATAAGCCCTCACTCTGCCCGTGATACGCGCGCATAATTCTCGGATAATATTTACATATTTCTCGGACACACCTTTTAGGAGTAGACAATTCCAAAGGGCACTTCGATCAACCGAATCGAAGACCCCTTTGATGTCGAGGAATGCGACTACGGTGGGCAGCCAATACGTGTGTCGATGCTCCAACAATTGATGCAAGATGAAGATGTGGTCGATGCAGCCACGACCCCGACGAAACCAAATGTGAACTGTAACAGATTTCATGTTGCAAACTCCTGTATCCTGTCTAGGTCACACTGAAGTAAATTCCGATGGGCATTCGCCTTATTTGGGCGTCATATCTTGTCGTCAGCAAACAGCAGGAAATTCGAAGCGCGATTCTGTGCAAGGTCATTGATGCATACCAGTAGAAATCGTGGACATAGAACTGAGCCCTGGGGCACGCCCGACTCGACTGGCATGGGCACAGATAAAGAACTATGGACTCTGACCACTAATTGTTATTGCAGAAGAAAGTTAGCGATCCAGCCCTAGAGAGCGTCTCTGTTCCCGTAATAATGGAGGTAGAAAATGAGAACTCGATGATCTAACCAATCGAATGCCTTGGACAAATCCAAGTAGATCCCACCAGCGGCCTCTTCAACGTCAGCTGAGTCAGTTTAACTACTCCGCGCAATTAATAAATTCGTCTTGCACGTTCGCAGTCAAAGAAACCCGTGTTGCTCGGGATCAATAATGTTATAATTTTCTAACTAACACACCAAGGCGTCGGTAGCGATGGCTTCCATGATCTTGGAAAACACAGGGAGGACACTTCACGGAAGTTTGAGGGCTTAGGTCTGCTTCCGCCTTTGTAAACCGCGGTTATTGTTCCAAAATTCTACATCGCAGAAATCTTATTATGGTCCAAGCAGCGTTAGAAGAAACGCACGAACGGATTTGCTACTTATCTCACTGTTGTTCCGAGTGCTTCCGGGCGAATTGTGTCGACTACCCGAGATCGGTGGCTGTGCAAGGATGTCAGTGTCCGCAAAACAGCTTCGGCAGTAAAATGGATGCGGTTGCATAATGGAGACGAGAATTAAAAGTCGTAAGGTGCCGTGATGATAACACCATCCAAAAAATGGTAGCATATTGCTTCCGCAACACGTTTGCTGCTTCTATGGCTGTTCTAGTCCGACCGTAATTCGTTCGGAGAGGATAAATATCCTGCCTCGTCTTACCACGTCCAATGATATACTTGTACAGCAGTTTGTGGTTAACGCTAAAAATTTTGCACATTCTGCTGACATGAGAGTTTGTCATGTCTGAGCAGTTGAGTGCAGTGGTTAGGATGGGCTACGTAGCTGTCCCAAGTAACTGGCATTGGTGAGGATATGTACTCTCGACAGCCTGCGTTGCGTATAGTCCTACATTTTCTAGTTCTGCTCCTCACGAAAGAGATGGTTTTGGGCCTATTGAAAACCCTTGTCTCTGATGCATCCGTAACCAGTTGATTGAACTGCTGACGAATTCAAACCGAGTGACTTCCAGGTAGCGTTCAGTGAGGAACGACCAAGTTGTGGCACTGACGAGCTGCGCTAAGTGGTCGTAGCGCGGAATGGTGCGCACCAACTCAGGGTTCTGGTTGCGATATTCCGCATAGCATATGAAGTCGAAATTGATGAGTGCATGATCACCGCGACCCGAAGGGAATTCTACGATCAATACGTCAATCATATGTTCATCGTTGGTGAAAATAAGCTCCAACAAAGAAGGTCCATTACCTGTACTAAAACGAGTGGGCGTATTGACATGAATTTCAAGTGAGACGCCGGTTTTAAACTATCGCAGTTCTGCTATGAATGGCTCTCTGATTGTAGTACTAGTTTCTAAACAGTGTACCTGGAAATCCCACATGATAATGATGTGCGTGTGTTTCCGCTTTAAGCTACATCTTAAAGCTGTCACAAGTTGGCAGTCCATTTCCTGTGTAAAGTTTGGAGACGGTATAGCAAAGATATAATGCAGGTGCCTCTGGCATGTAATTACAGGCGGAACCAAAGAGAATCGAGGAGCTGTAACCGAGTCCTTAACGGCCTGCAACTGTGGGTCGCGTACATAATACAGAATTACCCTCGTCCTTTCTTAAGCCTGTGGTTTCGTATGAGTGACATGCCCGGCAGCGACATTACATCGTTTGTCATCCCGGTGTGAAAACGTGTCTCCTTGACACCGATAACGTGGGATGACTTCGAAATTTGACGATTCTTCGGTTCGGCCGGCTTGTTGAAAAGGGCTAGAGCATCTGTATAAAGGCAGGATAGTTTCTCGGTCTCTAGAAGCCCACAGGGAGCCAAAGAAGTTAGGTGTGGCAGAATGCCGACTGATGAAAAGTCGGTTGTTATTCCTTATTGTTGGGGTGAGGGTGACAGGTTTTTCGAAAACTGATTTTCCAAGCAACGTCCATTGCTGGTCTAGACGTACTGCAGAATGGCGTGACCGAGCGATAAATTGATGCTCCTGCCTTATCGCCGGTTGGTTTTTTGGCAAATTTGGTCGTGTGTCTCACGATGTAGTTCGTTGCAATTCAGGGACGAAGTTATCTAGACCAAACCACGTTCTTGCCAATCTTTTCCGTAAGTTAGCTATGAGGAAGATTGCATCATTGTCTATGTGGATAGCTTAGTGCGACCCTTAAAACCATATTTTCTCCAATTTTTTTAAAAATCTTTTCTGTACTTTTTGTTTTGTACTCCTCACTTCGGCTATCCTACTGGAAGTGTCAAGCTGGCGCTTTGCGTTGTCAGCTTTAACATTATTATTACGGAGGCACTGAATGATGGGGCCAAACAATAACACACAAATACGAATTGAAGAGTTCAATAGACAAACCAGCTGCATGTGCAAAGCATTTGAGAATTCCTTTTGGCTGATACCAAAGATAACAAACAAGGTAGAGTGTTTTACAATACGACGAGATGTACGTCTGTAAAACCTTAAATCTAGCAACTTATTCACGATGGTCGTTGCCGTCCCCCGTAGCTCAATGTTCTCAACCACGGACTGGCAACAGTCGAGTTGCGGGTTCGAGCTCTACCAGGGTCCGATGGAATGCGCACTGCTGACGATTCCCGAAAGGATGAAACGCGCATACAGTGCTTTTCCGGGCGTGTGACGGCTGTCTGAGTGAGTCTAGATGTGACGACTTTCTACCTATAACATTCAACTCCCCCTACTACTCTTCTGTAATTACATCTTTGGGAGATTCTTACACAAAAAACGAAAGAAGTCACGTTGGCCTTTAGAAGAAAATTTCATGCAAGGGTCAACACGCTTATGATCAGGAAATCAGGTATTGCATCTCCAGGTAAGTTACCACATCTGGAAACATGTTTATTTTTGTTCGTCGCAGTCAGCCAACAATCCAGATAATTCAACTACCTATTCGGAAAAGCATCAGACGACCGTTTCGCCCTATTGCGGTTCCTCATTGGTGCGCATCCTTCGGTCCTCTACGGAGGACACGTTTACACGATCACCCAACCCAAACGTGGTCCCTTCGCAGTAGTCCAGGAAACATTAGCGGGGAACAGTATCGCTAATTTGGCAGTATACATTCAGTTATAAACCGAAATAAACTTTGCGGCACGATTCCAAGTCCTCGTCATCCAATTCAAAATGTTCCCTTGATCTCATTTTTTCTTAGCAAATCCAGCGAACAACAGCACAACCTCAGAGTCCCATGGCTACTTACACATACACACGTACACATACTTGTGCGTGTCAACATACACACATAAATTCCTTTACTACTGGTTAATTGTAATAATTTGTGCAGTTGCCAATCACTTGTCTGTATTACCATAATCTTGCCTTTAATGGTGGGCCTCACACTATCGAGAATAAACTATTTACCTATTTATTTATTTAACAGCGACTTCACTGATCGGCTGAAGTCGGGTCATGAATGTGACACCGAGCGCAAGGACGATGTGGGGTGTGTGGTGTTCAGGTAGTGTCCTCCATACGTGCGCGTGTATTTGCTAGCCTGTGAACCCGTTGTGCGTTGGCAATAAAGACGGTGCGTCCCTACCACTCGTTCTCGCTACCATAGCACTTAGAAGGTGTCAGGGCAGATTTTGATGTACTCTTCGGTATGTAAATAGGTGTTTCTCCGCGACATTCTTTAAGACAGATAGTCATCTACATGCCGACCGGGCGATGTGAGGAACATTATTGGGCCTCACTTTGCAACATTTCTTTTACAAGTCTGCCCATGGCTTAGGCAGTTGAAAACGATAAAGTCGGTTGCATTGAACTACATCACTAAAGCCCGTATAATGTCGGTCACTTTATTCTTTGCTAGGTGTTAAATTTCGAATTGCACGCCAGTGACTGAAGTCGTAAAATTCGGTCCTTCAGGGATAAGCTTCTAACTACAAGAGCGAATCAGGAAAAATTGCAGCACGCTTGACACGTCGCTCGTCTCGTACATTGTTATTGCACTTCCATGAGCAACGACCTTTACGGGCTGTGAGTGTCCTCTTTTGACTCAGTTAACCAAACGACCAGGAATTCCTCGTAGCGTACACTTACATCAGCCGATCAAAGTCCTGTGACTGAAGCTGTGAGGTTAGTCACCAATTACCTGTCTGACATCTTCCTTGAATGCATTTACCTACGCGGGTAGAATACACCCAGTACAAGTTACAACAAATTGTGTCAGTGAGTTCATCTGCCATTTTCGGAGATGTATTTCTTTTAGATTTTTGCTGTTGACGCTATCGACATTCTGTCGCATCAATTTGGGAACCGTTACTGACATTCACAAGGGCGCATGTTAGCTTTTTAATTGATAGTGGACCCCTGAGACATTTATAAGTATGGTAAGTTACAAGTGGAAGAGATGCCCACCCGGCCAGTTGGAAAAGTTTTCGCATTATTGTTACTTCAACCAGCTGGTACCTATGGGGACGATGATGTAGCAGATGAGCGGAGATGCTATAAGACTACCATACAACCTTTAAAGAGTACTAGGGGGAATCTATTGTTTTTGAGTAGAATCGGCCAGACAACCATTACACATGCAGGTAAGCGCCAGACGGACCTTTTGTTCTATTGAGACTAGCCAGTAGCATGTATCAGCTAGACCTGATCGGGTCGGAAACCATAACACTTACGAATCAGCGGCTTATGCTAATGAACAATGAGGGACAGCATCGGACCGCTATGACTGATTTCTAACTGTGATATAGATTGTCTCATCCTCCCCCGTCGTGCAAACTATGAAGGTGCAGAGGACAGGGCTGGCTCTCTTAGCCACAACTATCTTTTCAGGCCGACACAAATAGAGGTGCCGTGCAAGCAGCCAAGATGGCTACTTCGAAGTAAACAGCAGTAGGTGGAATCCTTGTGTTTTAGAGACGATTCGCCGTGGTTAGACGAAAGGAAAACTGCATAGGGTGCTGACAAGCAAAAAACATGTATTTCTGAATTGCGACCACTATGTATAGAGACTGAAGCTCTACTGGTCCTGATTTTCAGTTGGAAGGCACTGTCCATCCAACCTTTTAACACCGTTGGCTGGATGTAGAACTGTTGGGGTGGAAAGGCCGAAAGTGTTTTATCATCCAGATTTGTTAAATGATCTATCTGTGAGTTTGAACGTTTTTCAGCTCGCGTCATTGGACGGCGTAACTGTCACTCGACGTTCCAATAATGATATTTCCACCAATATTTACATGATACACGTTTGGCTGATGAAACTTCTAGGTTTGACTGCTATGTTGGATTATCGCAATAGCCAACCATGCGAGTTCACGCACCGATAACATCTCCATTAGAATCCCATCCTTGGTAATATGTGACTTAGTGGTAGACTTTTAACTAAAAGCGGTATGCATCTATTTTGGTCATGTTACGCGACGAATTCAATCATCACAGGTTACTGCGTGTTAACTATACTAGAGGTAAAATTACAGTTAATATCAGAAGTGTTGAGACGGACTTTCTTTTGATGAATTTCTTCAATAATTATGCTGAATGGTGCAGTTAGTCACTATTCCAAATCGGAGGGACAAAGCAAGGGTTCTGTGTGACATGTTCGTATATTCCGTGACTATCTCTGGCGATGAACCAAACATATTCGGCGGCTAAAGTCCACCTCGGTGCCGAAACTGCTCGCTCATCAAGTACTCCTCGAATGTGAAACACCGTTCGTTCCGAATCTCTTATAAAGACATCAGCAGTACACCGGTGCGCAATACCGATTATTCGCCGCCACGCAACAAACACCAGTTGCGCGTGGGCTAAAGATGCTACAAGAGTCACACGTACTCCTACGCAGGCTAGAGCCCGTGATCTACGGACAAACGTCCATGCACCTGTGAAGGCGGAGAGCATAGCGCAGCATTGGCCTGTCACACTGAAACATGGCACGTGTAAGAATGTTTGCAGCTTAACCCTCGGAGGACCGCCTAATACCAGCCATCAGATTCGAACCGATGACGTAAACAACTTAGTCTAAACAGCACCGAGGCACAACCTCAAAGAAAGCAAAAACTGCTTGTTGTTCACCGCTGAGGCCATTGCAACAGACCACTTCAGCCGGAGTTGTGCAAGCAGAGAGCACTGATGCAACCTTTTAGTATGCTCTGGCTATATTGAAATTCCGTTCACATCGGTTAATGGCTGAGTACGAAATTGGCAACTGTTGACCCACCGACCAACGTGCTCGGATTTTGTGTGTGTATGAGTGCTTGTCCGTCTCATGACATCTACCACCTGACTGTATCGATTGGATTATTGATCGGCGTTGCTGACAACCAATCGCACCCTCAAGTTCCGTTAACTTGTCACGTTTGACTTAGTCTTGTGATTGCAGTTACCTGAAGTGAGTTGCCGAACACAGTGCATTTCGTTACGCTTTTAAAATTTTGTGTTGCTGTGTTTTTAGTCACTAAAATGTACACCGCTCAGGTAACACACGGTTCGAGGTCAATAGTCAATAGTATATTGCAGATAAAAAGCCAAAGTTTGACACTTCCCGTCTGATAATCGGTTAGGGGTGAGCAAAATAGAGGCAAACATGGCAATAGGAAAAAGTGAACAACTGCAAATTACGAACTTGCCGATTACAGCGTTCCCATCCATCTTATGTACTGGCCAATGTTATCGTCTTTGGTTTCCGGGAAAAAATGAAGGTAGGTTTGTTTGTTTGTTTTCGTTTTTCTGCTGTTTGTTTGGGTCGTTTGGATTAAGTGATATGTGGCCAGTGCACTGTCGACACATGCTTTGAGCACGGCTAACGTGGGGGCTGAAATAAATGCTTCTGAGAGGGTATACCAAATGTGGCCAGCACGCAGCGAGAAGAAGTTTCTTTGACAATCCAACCCACGGTATTCTTCCGCCAAATGGAGATGATGACCTCTCAGTTGGCTGTTGTGACTTAGGTTCGATAGGTGATGGCAGGGGCGATTAGTGATGTTTAATATTTGCTAAACCATGATTAAGGTCGCCACGCAAACGGCGATAACGTCCGCTGTAAATGACAAGCACTGAGGCGCTGTTCGTAAGACAAGTATGCCATTATTGGTCGTCTGACGTTTTGGAAGCACCAAGACCGTCAGATTGCGCGTTAACCACGGGTGCCATGTTTGAATTGCATATTGAACATGTGGGCGCATATAATAGGACAGTATATGGCGGAAAATCGAAAATTCGAATTACCCGTAAGCTCTCCGTATAAGCCCCATGATTTGGATCCCTTTCTTCGATTCTGTTTTGCATTGCTCTCAGCAATCAAAACCTTCCTGGATCAATACACCGAGGTTCGTTTCGAGAGAACAGTGTTGCGGATCCAGCTCCTTCAACTTATATGTGTGAACCACTCGGTGTCTTAGCTTGAGCACTTGCCATTTAGCCACATTGAAGAAAATGCTATTTGAGACCGACCATTCAAAAGTTTTGTTAAGGTCGATTTGAAACTGGATAAGACCTCCTGGAGAGTTGACACTCGCCAAAGTTTGATGTCATCGGCAGTCTGACTCACCAGTCCGTTTCCAAAGACCAAGAATAGACGGCACCTTAATACCAAACACTGTGGCACTCCGCATTCAACGTGAATTTGGTCTGACATGGTTTCACGCACTCACACCTTCAGACGCCTGTACGAGAGAAAATTGCAGATACACCCGAGGAGAGGGTCCCTAATGCCACATCCTTGAAGTTTGGCGAGAAGGATACTATAGTCCAACCGGT
This sequence comes from Dicrocoelium dendriticum, assembly GCA_944474145.2. Classification (NCBI taxonomy): domain Eukaryota; kingdom Metazoa; phylum Platyhelminthes; class Trematoda; order Plagiorchiida; family Dicrocoeliidae; genus Dicrocoelium; species Dicrocoelium dendriticum. The sequence goes on along the minus strand of OX104060.1, from coordinate 79,012,605 downwards.
CGAATGCCTTAGCGAAATCAAGGTAAGCAACATCAACTCTTGCACCAGCGTCCGCAGATTCGATCCAGCTGTCTCGTGCTAACAATAGATTACTTGTGCACGACTGATTCTGGCGGAAGCCGTGTCGCTGCTGAGCAATGTAACCAAAGCTGTCCATATAAGACATGTGTGCGTCCGCAATGACAGCATCATTACGCTTAAAGAACTGGCAGTAGAGTCACTAGTCGATAATTAGCTGGGTCGGAACGACTACCCACTTCGTAAATGGGTTATTATTCCGTGTTTCCACATTGCAGTAAGGTGCTGCTCGTCAACCCAGTTCTGAAACAGTCGCGCCAAAGGTTCAGCCAAAATAGTAGCCGCCACAGCGAGCGTCTTTGGGCTGACGTCGTCAATTCCTGGACAGCCGTGCTGCCACATGGATAGCAGCTTTCTCCTCACGATGTCTTCTGTGGGCACCATAGATTCCAAAGATTCAGAAGACCGCGGGATGCAATGCAACGGTGGTACATATTGTTCTCGCATCATCCTGTGTCTCTGCGCCTGACCGTGAACATGATGTCAAACTTTGCGTCATTCCCTCGTTGGCGGTGCCTTGTTTGTATGCAGAAATAGCCCGTGTGAAATTTTATTTCGTTTAGGAGCTCGGGCGCTCACAGTCTGTGATTCTGAGACTGGATGGTTCGAAATGAATATCCCTGTGTGGTGAAGACGCAGTATTTTCTGACTTGGCTTAGTTTCCGGCGTACCAATCCGAGTCAAAGCGCACAGTTGGTTTATCGTCCGGCTGCAGTCGACTCAACGTGGAACTGTTGAAACTTTCATAGCCTACGTAAAACAATGAAAGTGAAATTGCGAGACGCACTCAACTAGAGTAGGCGGCTTTGGGCCGCATTTTCTAATCGTTCTGAGGTGGAACTATTTAATAAACAGCAACGTCGTTCCCCTGAAGTAAATTGAACCAGAAAAGTAATTTATTTGGTGTGCGCTTGCAATTGAGTCGATAGATTCAACACAAAAATATTTCTGTGCAGCAGTTTGAAGGAATTAAGGTTATGCCTCTTAATGAATCTAGTCTTCAGGATGGCGCTGCTGGACTGCCTGTCATAATTGAACAGCTGCTCAATATTCACCTCTCTCAACTGCTTCCCTCAATGGGGCTATCGTTCCAACTGGTTTTAAGAAGCATCTATGTGTGCATATGCGATTTGGTATCGAGCAGGTTCAGTAACTAAATACCCGGTTCCGGTTCACATGGCTCTTGACTTCAAAGTGCTTTACGTATGTTGCCGCCAACCGGGAGACTCATCAACCCTCGGGAGTAGGCGGTGAAGCTTAAACAACTCAGTGTCTAGTCGAGCACATCGGTCTGGACAACCGCAATTGTGTCAGTCCGCTTCACATGTCGCGCTGAACACAAAGGATGAGACAGTACCAAACCAACGTTTGATTTCGCATTACATACTGCACGCAAACTGTTTGTCCAAAATCTATCTTTATTCAAAAGTAGTCAGCTATTCACGTTTCTGGATACTCCAAGAATCAGGGACTGCTTCATTTAAAGAAACAGGATGCCACATTTCCCGAATAGCTATAATCTTTGCGGTATGTACATCTCCCAGTGCACAGGAATAAATCTGTATATGCTGCTGAATTGTAGATATCGTAGATGTGATGATTTGGACTACAACGCAAAAGAAGACAACAAAGATTTGCGAAAATAGTTTTTTCTTTAGTTACAATACATTTTAGACCAAATGGCTACAAAACAGCAGGAATTGCGGCAAACTGCATACAATTGAGATGATTGGCAAGAAATAACTCGGGTGCAAAACATAATTGCAATATCAAGTATAGCACAATTTTGGGAGTACAAATTCCATGCTGACAATAACAAGATGGAACAAAAATGTTACTCTATATTTCATTTTCAATATCGTAATGATGAAAGAGACTATAACAAATTTCGTTTTGTTACACAATACTGACAGCTTTCTACGTTAATCTAATGGGATAAAGGTGGTAAATTCTGCAACCAGTTTTTCGTTTCATTATTTTGAACTCATACGATTTCTTAATACTATTCCTCATACAAATAATTGAGTAGACAAAAGCAATTGATTTCCAGTAGGTCAGACTACTCACACACATTCACGCTCTTACGCGCAGTAAGTTAGAGCATTACAGGGACAAAAGTAGCCGAAAGCCAATTTCGTTGACCATGCGTTAATGGCATTTAGGAGCACTGGCTTTGTAGCAGTGAATAAGCTGGTGTCATTGAAAATGAGCCCACCACAACCCATATTCAGCGTTAAGGCACTTCAGTAGTCCAAATGCATGTGTCAGCATAATTACTGAAACCCAGGTCTGGAGTTTTCGGTGGATAATCGTTGTTTTGCAGGCATGGTTTCAGAAAAATGATCACGTTTACCTCTAGTAGCTGGGAACGCGAATAACCTATGATAATAACTACACAGGAATTTGAAACTTGGTGTTCCCCATATCACTCTAAACAATACGAGGAGAAGATGTATATCGCGTCAGGAAACAAGTCCCTGAAGGGCGCTGGAGGTCTCTACTGAGGCTGTGCTTTTGGGAAATTAACTTTGTTCATATTCCCTTTTATGCTGGAGTACGACGATAATTCTGGAAAAGGTAAAATCCACAGAAATTTAATGGGAAATAACTGCCATTGGTAAATATAGGAATGAAAAGTTGAAAACCATTACATGAATCCTCTCAACTCCTACCCCCGAAATTCTTCCAAAAATGCTCAACTGCTTCTAATTTCAAGCACACTGGATATATGACACTGATATTAACATAACGTATAGTTCAACGGTACAGCACTTATCTACTTACCCTCATAACAAGTACACATGCAGAAGTGATCCCATTCCCATTTTGAATGACATTATCAGTGAAACATAATTGTGTACATACTGACCAAACCCTCTTGGGCTCATTCTCTCGCAGCGCAGCTGTCACAGATGTGCATGTCGATATCAATGAACAATAAACAGTGAATTTATACGAGTTATCCTGTTGGATAATTGGTAGGGATATCGAAATAATAATAATGACAACAATAATAGGAAAACAGTTACTACTTCAAATATGAAAATAATACTTATCATTTGCTCAGCCTTAGTGCTGGATTCCGCTTAGATTCACAGCACTACGTATACACCAAATAAATCCATGGTAAACTCCAGGTTAAGAATGGAGGCGAACCTCTAAGTGACAAAGTGTAAGTGGATGACTGCGTCATCCAACCACTATTCAAATACTGTTAGTGTCTGTGCAGAGACGACCGATTCTAGGAGATCATTCCACGAGTGATAGACACAATTAGAAAAGAAATTTCTGAAGCACGCCAGAAGACAGTATTGTTCTGAGAGTTTCAATGATTTGCTCCCCAGGGTTTTATTACTGCTGAGTTGCAGTAAAGGGCGGCACACATGATGTGGGTCTCGCAGAATCAAGTATGCCATAATCAGGTTGCCTCCTAGCCTACGATAGATGCCACTGAACACCCCCAATGTTTGCAGCCTCTCCTGGTAGAAAAGATTGTGTATTCCAGTTACGTTCTTAGATGCCCGGCGTTGTGCCTGCACCAGTGCATTAAGTTCATGTTTCAGCCATAGATGCCAGGATTGAATTACGTATTCGACATGGGAGCGAACATACGCACTGAGCATTTGTAGAAATATGGAGCTGTTTATTTGGACAAATGCCCATCCCAACAGCCCGACGTGCTGATTCCCAGTCTTCGAGTACTTTTCGGATTACTTGGAGAAACTAAGTCAGGTCCGAGATTTGATTGTTGTATTATATTCGTTCCGAGTCGGTATGAGTTGCTGCTCTGATGTCGGACGGAAAGTATCTTGCAGTTACTGACGTTGAAATTCAGTAAATTTTGAGTTGGGCATTGATTTACCGTACCTAAGTCTCTCTGAAGCAAATGCTGGTCGGCTTTCGTCTGGATCGTGCGCCAAATCTTGATACCATCGGTAAACATTAGGCAGTTTGAAGCGATTCCCTGCGCAAGGTCAATAGTAAACACCAAAAACAAACATGGACCTAGTACTGAGCCTTGCGGCACATCACTCTCGACTTGTATGGGGTACGATAAAGAGCTCCGAACTCTGACAACTAGTTGCCGTTGAAGTAGAAACTTAGAAATCCAACTTAAAAGAGGGTCGTCAATCCCGTAATGCTAGAGCTCGGAGAGTTGTATCCGATCGTCTAGACGAACAAAAGCCTTCCAAAAATCTAGGTAGGTCACATTACCACCTCCAGCGTCAGCTGACTCGGTCCAACTACTGCGTGCAATTAGTATATTGGTTGTACATGACAGCTGTCGACGGAAACCGTGCTGCTCAGGAGTGATGAGCTTGCAGTTTTCCAAATAGTACACCAATGCATCGGCAACCATGGATTCCGTGACCTTGGGGAGTATAGGAAGAAGGGTTACTAGGCGGTATTTGGAGGGCTCAGTTCTGCTTCCATCTTTGTGAATCGGGTTATTATTCCAAGCTTCCACTTAGCTGGAACTTGCATCTGGTCTAAGTGGCGCTGGAAAATGCGCTAAGTTTCCTGCCTGTTGGCTTGTTGCTGCTTTCAATGTCTCTGAACGAATGGTGTCAACACCCGGCGAGCTGTGTTTGCATAGAGACGTCAGCTTTTGCAACGAATTCTCCTCAGAAAAAGTGACGTGGCTTAGTCCTGGCGAGGAGGCGACAAAGGTTGGTAGATCGCTTGGTGGCAAGATCCTCTGAAACGTGAGGGCATATTGCATCCGCATCGCGTTTGATGCTTCCACACCCGTTCTTGTTGGGTCATTGAACGTCCTGAGTGGATGAAATCCTTGCCTCACCTTTCGCAGGCTATTAACGTGCTTGTACAGCAGTTTGTGATTGGCACTAAAGGATTTGCGATGTTCTGCTGATAGGTGGTTTTGCCTGCTTTGAGCATTTGAGTTCAGTAGTTAACTTGGGCTACGTATTTGTCCCAACTTTCCAATGCTTGAGCTTCTCTTTACACTAATCATGCTGCGTTGCGTACTGTCATCCATCTTCGAGTTCTGCGACTGACGAAAAACAGCTGAATCACACTTATTGCAAACTCTTATTTCGAAAACCTCTGCAATCACCAGACTGAATTTGTTGACGAACTCGAGCCAGACGACTTCCTGGGGTCCCTCAGGCAGGAAGAACCAAGTTGTAGTGCAAACAAGCTGGGTTAAGTGATCGTAGCTTGTGGTGGTTCGCACAGTCGCACCGTTCTCATCCCGATATTCTGCACAACAGACGAAGTTCAATCTGATGACTGCGGGATCATTGCGACCCAACGGAAAGTCTACAATGGGAAGTCTACAACTAACTAAACAACAACTATCTAACAATCATATGTTTCTTGTTTAGTAAGCACAACCTCCAGTACAGATGGTCTATTACCTGTTCTGAACCAAGTGTGCAAAGCGATGTGATTAAAAAAAGATAGAGTAATTACCAAATCTTGTGGATCGGCTTTGAATTGTTCTCCGATTGTGGCAGGAGTTTATAATATATACGTTGAAATCACCCATGATAAGTACGTGAGTGTACTTTCGGTGTAGACTGCATATTAAAGCACTAGCTAGGTGGCAGTCGGTTTCAGGTGTATACTTAGTGGGCTGTACACCAAGACAATAAGGCAAGCGTCACTGCTGTTTAACTGCAAGCTGCACCAAAGAGTATTGGGGAACTGCGATTCTGAATCCTCCGCGTCTTCATACTGTAAGTTACTTTGGTAATACGGGATTACCCCTTCACATTTTGTAGGCCTATCGTTCCGGATCACCGATCTGCCCGGTGACGTTACTTCAGCGTCCGTCATTCCCGTGTGCAACCACGTCTCGGTGGTACCTATGACATCATATGGCCAGGAAGCTTGGCGATTTTTCAGTTAGGCCATTTTAGTAAAAAGACCCTAAGCATTCACACACAATCAGGCCAGTTTCTCGGTCTATAGGAACCTCCGGAAGTCTAAAGGGATCAGGTGTGGGGGAATGTTGATCGATAAGAGGTTGTCAGTTACACGTATTTTACTAGGAGAATGATACCTCGTTTTTAAATCGCATCGGTCAACGTGCGTCCTAATCTTCGTTTAGGTCCACGTCAGAGTCAAGTAATGTAGCAGTCAAGTTACGCTATCGTATATTCCTCGGTACGCTTACTGCTTCATGTGCTTTAATATTTGAACTGTGCAAAACTTCTGCGATCTTTAACCAAAGTTCAGCAGGTAGATGTTTCCGATTTCTCCGCCATCGATCTAAAACATCCATTGCTTGTTGCTCTGACTGAAGTACAACTTTTAGGATTCTAGTTTCGCATCCTCTAGAATGTAGTGAGTGAGGTACTCTGGTCAGCGATAGCTCTTGAAGTTTGCTAGAATCATGTTCTGGCACACCATGTATGAAGATTGCGTTTAGGCGGTCTTGCTTGCTGTGTTCTTCTTCGATGTTTCTTTTGATTGTCGCGCGCCCCAAGGGATGTCAGGATAGATGTGTATCTCACAGGATCCGTGTCTTAACCCGTTTGCAGAGGGTAAAACGTTTTCTAAATCGGTGGAGGATTCTAGTGTTAATCGAATAAGTCTGCGTTCTCCATATGTTGGAGAGTTCGGATGACGAGTAATTCGTAATAGGTTTATTTGTTTGGCTTTGACACTCATCAGCACGCATAATGAGTACCATTGGTCTTGGTCGACCGATTACTGTCTCCACAATGTGATGGCAGTATATTCGGGGACATTTGATCACACAACAGTCCGGGTAATATTGTTGGATCCTATTTTCGTTGGTCTACAAGATAGTGTTGATTGTTTTCTGTTTGTTCCTCTCTTAGCGTTGATGTTGTTTACAACAGAACAGGCCGCAATGGCGGCCTCCCGGCGGATCTTTGCAGCAATCTCTGTATATGTAACTGATGTTCTGGAAGGCTTTGTCTAGACAAGAGACATGTGAGCTACAGGTACCGAGAGTTGGTGTTCTGCTGCTTCATTCTTGTTAATGCTAATTGTCATGTCTAATGGAATTTGCTTAACCAGACTTTTCGAGTGGTGTCTGCTTTTTGTTGCCATGAGTACTGTTCGACTCTCGTAGGTACGATCAGTATTCGCACGGCGTTCTACCAAAATTGGAGAAGACAACAGAGATGAAGACGTTGCTGATGGCGATTCAGAGAAAGTTGCTTGTGCAGCACACCATTGCTTAGAAGCCGTTACGATTTCCTGGTGTAAACGCGCTTCCACGGAAGTAAACTTTTCGTTCCTTCATTGCTCGACTTCTGTGGTTAAGCGCTCGCACTTCTGGACTAGGATGAGCAAGCAGTTAACGAGTGGGATGGTCGAGCACGCAGTACATAACCAAAGCGCATCTTGTGAGCTATTTCGCTCTCGTACCTGTCGTTGGGACATGTTTGCACTTTTCGCGTGTTACCATGACAAAGAGCGAAGGCAAGCCAAACGTACTTTAACTAATCGATGAACTTCTCTGTTATGGTCGCGCAAGGAGGAACAAATAATGATGGGCTCCCACCGACTCTTAGCCGGTAATCCGTGGTATTGTCAGAACATGCGATACTGGTTACCAGTGCTTTTCGGCAATGTGAACACAACCCGAACAAGGCAACTGCGAATAGCACAAAACTGACTGTGTCTCATAGTCGAAACGTGTGTGATTTTATAGCAGGTGAGTTTTCCACAAATGCTGTAGCTTTTGTGGGCCAGGTAATGTAAACAATGTTTTGTCGCACAAAACAAACACAAGATTCGTGGGTTTTGGTGAAAACATGCCAACGCTGTGTATACCCACCTGTAGTCAGTTGTACACTCGATTCGGAACCTGTGACTTATTCACTTTTTGTGACACAGTAATTAGTTTCGAATCCAATTGCGTGACACCGTCTGGCTCTGGTTTTCCAAAAAAAAGATTCTACTCAGGTTAAGTTGACTCTAACCCTAGCATCTCCCTCTTTGAGGTTGTCAATCGTAGAAACGCTTCCGTTTTATCTGCAACCGTGTTGTAGTCTTCCGAGTGGGATCTGTACGGTGCCTTAGTCGAGCAATCGTTCGAGGAGTCTTCTGTGCTTCTGAATTTACTATCGACCCTGGGAGGTTGAAAGCGCCAATCAGCATGTCCAGATGCAGTTTGCGGGTCCTCTGTTTCTCTGGCATGCACGAGATTGGTCGTACCTGAATCACATGGCGAATCCACAATTGTGATCCCAATTGCACCTCGTAAATGATCTTTCCTCGCCTACCGGCGATCCTTCTTGTTACCCAGTTTTGTTGACTGTTGCGATAACTGCGTGCGAGGACTAGCGACATTTTGTGAACGTACGTCGTCTTGTCCCATGGTGTTTACATAACCGTTGCCCCACAGCACATTCTCGTTCTTCAGTCAGTAATCTCATTGATGGTCTAAAGGCATCAAAAGGTGTTCGTAGTTTATAAATAAATAAATAAACTTTTATGCTCGACAATGCGAGGCACACCTTTACAGGCATGATCATGTTTAGCTAACATAGTGTGATCAAAAATGTACAAAAATTACATGTTTGGCATAACAGTGTATCTAAGTGTAGGGTATATATACGTATGTAATTGTGTATGGATGTAGCTTGTGTCTTGAATGTGCCGCAGCATTTTTGACTGTTTATTATCGTCAGGAAGGTGAGCATAAGCAATTGATGTCCGTGGGTTGGATAGCACTTGCCGGATATCCACGGGCCAGTGACTTTAGTTTGTGGCGAGTCACATCCGCCACGTCGCAGTGTTGATAAGCAGACATTTGTGGCTTTTTATAGGGAGAACGCTTGCCAGGCGAAAACCCACCACGTTCTGGAACACTGCCGCCGAACCATTTGCTGGAACGGGTTTAACCCGAACCACCCAGCTGGCACCACGAGGAGGTTGTTCGGCTAGCCAGCTTCTGCAGGAGAATGCCCATTCTGCGTTTGGGGGTTCGGTGTGACCCGATTTAGAAACAAAATTCCTTCGAGGATTTTCTGCGAAGTTCCCTCTCCCGCTGATTTCAAGAGGGCAAGCTTAAAAGTATCCACGAAGCCTTCAGCCTGGCCGTTGGATTGTGGGTGAAAAGGTGGGTGACGGACGTAGCTGATTGCACAAGGTTTACAAAAGTTCGCGAAACTTGCTGAACTGAATTGTGTAAAATTATCACTCCCCAGGTGGTGTCGTTACCTGACCCAGTGCGTTGGTTGGCGTTCTGCACTTTTCCAGCTTTGAGAGCGGCCTAAATCGGTAAGGCGAGCTTTGTGGTTGCAAGGTCAAATGAGTAGTCGGCGTAGTCTCGCGATCCGTGTGATGGGTTGTACAGACACACTGCCTGACAAGGTCACAAGGAGTGGTGAGTGACTGGGGCCTGCCAACTGATGCTGAACACAGCGCTGAACACAGATTTGGAGATCACAAATACTTTCACAGCTGCGTTGAGAAGCGCCGGATCGGAATAAGCTTAGTCTTTTCGAACTGCCTCGAGCACTTTGTATCGAATAGCGTCACACCGGTAGGTACTCGACTCAAAGTGATTGCGTTATCCGCCTGCGCTTAAGCTCGGATGACCGTGAAAATGATAAGTGATGGTACGGACTTGAATCGTAGAAGATAATTCCACGTATGATGGATTACTGTGTAGGGCTGGTAAATCTGGTTCGTATGAGCGTACAGTGACAATGCCGCGGGAAGACAGAGAAAAGATACAGAGGAATACTCCAAATCATCTAGGAGCACACAGGTTACGTGTGTGTGTGGATGACCCACGTGACCATCTAGCACGGTCCCCTGGAGTAGCGTAAACAGGTAGTTTTCCCAACCGGAATGTTTTTTCACTGTCAATCGAAGGTGGCAAGGAATAATCAGAGAAACAGGGAGTGAGTTTATCACATAAACAAATTTTCGCTACAAACTTTCACCTAACCGGTCAGATAAACCAAGGTAGAATTTGGAGAGGTTATGACCTGTTTAGACGGTGGCAATCAACGAGTTCCCATACACCGCGACAATGTTTAGTAAATGCGATGTAAACTAATTCCTGAAATCATTCTGAATTATCAAGTATGGTAAAAGAGTAGTGAAATGTGATAATTTGCTAATATTTAGAAGGAGATTCGCATCAGTTTCAGATGGTCAACGACTCACTCATTCTTATGGAATTAGCCAATATTACGCAGATCATCCAAACAGTGATAGAAATGGACAGGCGATCTTTCAGTTACTTGTTCGTTGTTACGCTCATACGCAGCATTCATCTTTTTGTGCATGGTATATAATAACCTAATGTATACTTCTCTTCTAATTAGACACAGCGTCCATATTTGGCACGGACCATGTACGCTCAGGTAATTCCATGATTTTGCATGACCAATAGAAAGTTGTAGCGAATAAAAAAGCTACAGTATATTCGTACACGCTGCGAGGCTCAGTGCAACTGGAGGGTATGATTCTTGATGTACAGCAGAATCGCAAAGAGCAACTTATTTGAAATTTCCAAAGCGGTTTTCAAAATCTTTTTTTGCCAGACATTGCTGCTTGATCGCGTGAGAAGTTGACAAAAGCAATGAAATTAGATAAATCGAAAATTACAAATGATGAAAGAAAAGTCTTATACGCCGAAAAGACTTAAGTTCTAGCCTAGCACGAAAGAAATGGAATAAGCTTTAATGCTGAATGCGCCAACGGATGAAATCGTTGTCAACTGTTTTTCCAAATGTACTTAAACACACTTCAAAATTGTGTTTGTCATTTGGGGTTGTAAGCAGCATTCTGATTGATTGTGATATTGGCTCATCTTTTCCGTTCCCAAAAACCAAGATTTAGAAGCGTTGTGTAAACACTGAAAAAACGCATGCTTTCCAAAAGCTTTGACTGAGTTTTACACGAGTACAATTTTCTCTAATGGCTGATATTCCCATGACTGATGAACAATAAACAATTATTTATGTCGGTTAAAAAAGAAGTTGCTTGATAAGTTCCGCAGTATGGTATGGGTAGTATGACAATATCAAAAGGTATGAAAGTTGTCTGTTTGAGCGTTTATCTAGCCGATAACCCGCTAAATAATAATAATGTAAGTAGGAAATGAACACGAACTACGAGACAAGGTGAGATCACGAACCGTATAGCGAACGCTCGGGGCGCTTTTGCTAACCTTCGCCACCTATGGCGGCGGCGCGACATCACTCTCGCCCTGAGGGGTAGAGTGTACAATGCAGCGGTACTTCCGACCTTACTGTACGGTCGCGGAACCTGGCCCCTAAGATCGGCGGACATGAAGAGGCTAGTTACGTTCGACCATCAGTGCCTTCGCAGTTTAGCTCACATCTGGTGGGAACACCACGTGAGCAACGAGCGTGTTCGACGCCTTGTTTACGACACAGAAACAGGATCTGAACCGCTCAGCACCGTCATTTCACGCACCAGGCTCCGATGGCTCAGCCACGTGTTGCGCATGCCAGTCTACCGATTTCCACGACGTGTGTTGTTTGCTCACTGGGGATATAGATGGAGGAAGAGGACGGACGGCCAAGCCCTGACTTGGTCCAGAGGAATGAAGGCCTTCACTTCGGAGCTGGCCTCGATTGGAGCGTCACGGATCCTTGGTTGTGGTCCAAAAGACGGTGAACACATTTGGCTAGATACACTTGCTGACATGGCAAGGAGCCGACTTCAGTGGCGTTTCTGCTGTGAGTTTCTCTGTCCCTCCTCATCCTTTTTATCTTCCTCCTCCATCTACGACCGCATTTCGTAGCGTAAAACATAATATTTTTTTCTTTTTGCCTAGTAGTGGGCTAGTTTTTTACCGGAACTATTCCTATTCGTTGATGGTAGCTCAACTGACATGCAACTGTTGTATTTATTTTCCTTTTCCTTTAAGTATTGCAACACAGTAGCTGAGGTGTTTCTTATCACTAGCTGACGTGTATAATGATGAGTGGGTAGTTATATTTGGAGCACTCCGGGAGAAAAGTCGAAACAATCATGCTCGATTCGCTACCATCTAATTAGGTTTATGTGACATGTCAATCCGGTTTGAAGGAATAATTAATCTATACCAAAGTAGCACAGTTTAGGAAAAGTGGCGATGGGAACTAAAGGCAAGGTCCAATCGTTTTTTGAAAATATGCAAGGTGGGGGAGGAAACGATGAAGTTTGGGAGAGAATTCTAGGGTTCTGCATCTCGAATAGAAAAATAATTCCGCTGGCATTCAAGGCAGCTACACTGTCCACTCAATTTGAGAGGGTTACCTCTGAGATTGGTAGTATGGCTGTTACAGCAACTGGCGGCATACGAGGTTAGGATCACTCAATATTTGATAGAATAATATGAGACCGCAGCGTAGTCTTTGGCAGTGGCCACTGAAAACTCCCAGTGAATTCAGCCTCTTTGTTAGGACAAATTTCGCATGCCATTCACCTACTTCCTGGTCCTTCGTTTTGGTTACTCTTACAATTATAAGTCACGCTTCAATCAAGGTTGCCACGCTTGGATGGCGAATTTTGCATCATGGAGAAGATGGATGAGTCGAATCTTCCGAACGCTCTCCGCAGCTAGCTAACGTGCCTGTTCGCTCTCTTCCCAGCGGCTTCTGACTGTTTGAAATAGTTAAGGTCACTTTAAATGAGCACACGGAGATCGCCTTCTTGGGAAGTTGTTTGCAATACATGTGACCCAAGTCTACACACGTAGTCATACACATGACGCAATTGAACAGCGTGGCATTTTTCCACATTGTACGGTAGTGTATTCTGAACTTACCAGTTCGAAATCGTGTTGAGGTAACAATGTAGCTTTTCGTGGTCGTTCGGTTTTTTGATCGCTCGTCATAACTTAATATCATCCGCGAAGAATGGAAAATCGGAAGTAAATTCCCCCGTCGGAATGTCTATGAAAATCAAAAATAAACAGGGCCCGAGCACCGATTCTTGTGCTATGCTGCCCCCCCCCACCTCAATTCTTGTACTCCCACCTCGAACCGACGTTCATGCAGGAAATTGCCTATCCAATACAACTTTGGGTAACCAACGCTATTGAGCTGAAGTTTAGGTAGGAGGTTTCGCTGGTCTAAGCGATGAAATGCTTCGGATAATTCCGGATACATGACATCGACTCCTGCTCCAGCATCAACTGCTTCAGTCCAACTCTCGCGTGCAATGAACGGGTTCCTAGTGCATGAGCGCTTTTGTTGGAAGCCATGTTGCTCTGATGCTATCATGTTGTGTTTTTCCAGATACTGCATGAGTGCGTTAGCAAGGATAGACTCCAAAACCTTGGAAAGCAAAGGGAGCAACCTTATCGGACCGTAATAGGTTTGCTCAGTGCGACTGACTCCCTTATGAATAAGAGTGATAACCATCGCTTCTATATTATGGGAATTTGGTTCTCCTGCATACAGCGCTGATAGTATATAGCCAGAGGTTCCGCCAGATTACTGTCTACAGCCTGTAAACCCTTCGTTCGAGTGTTATCGACACAAGGATAGCTGTGGATATCTAGCGACAACAGTTTCTTTAACAAATTTTCTGCAGTCAAAGTGATATTGGATAGAGCTGACGGTGGTACAATAGTAACAGGGATAACCGTTGGGCCCATTACTCTTTGGAAAGTATATAAGTCATGAAACCGTAAGAGATCGGCTGCTTCCGTTGCTGATCACTTTCACTCGTCAGTCGTGATCAGTACTGGAATTCTGCGTTGCATCTTACGAAGGCCATTAAAGTGCCAGTCTAAAAGATTGCGGTTTGTGCATCATCTCTTCGTTAACTCCTTCGGATGCGTCAGCTTGTCCTGGCGGATCAAACTCACACAGAAGTTACGCTGTGCCACAAAGGCAAGCCAGGTTTCTGAATTCGGGGAGTCATTGTGCACTCTCCATGTTAAGTCCCCCAAGAAGATGCATTTGCGTGTTCTGCTTCTTAGAAATAACATTCTTCTCTATTGACAATAGAAGGTTTTTTGCTCAGGCGCATGCGTTACCAGTGTGTTAAATGTCCTTGGGAAAGTGTCCCTGGCGATTTCCGGGAGACGTTCATTTAAGAAGGCTCAAGATGCTTTCTTAACAAGTGCAGATAATTTGCAGTGAGTGATCGTATACACATTGTCATCTCTTCCTCCGGATATTCCGCATAATATACATAGTTAAACAGTAGAGTAACATAGTCACTGTGACCTCGTGATGTGCTTGTAATCATTCCCTCGACTACGAGTCCTTTTTAAGTGAGCAAAAGTTGAAGTATCGACCGCTTATTAGCAGTTCGAAATCTGGTCGGATAGGTCACGTGGTTGTACAGGCTTTGAACTTCATGCTATCGGTTGCCGCTATTTCCCAATCGTACACATTAAACTCGCCTGCGATGAGAATGCGACTGTATGTCTTGCTCAGAGCAACCTAAAGAACGTGGTTTACTTTGGGGTCCCTTTCACACGTACACTTTGCTGGACGGTAAACCACAGCTTTACGACACGCTTCGCAACCTTAGCAGGAACCAAAGCGAATCTGCGGCGCTGAGCTCTGGGTGGTCACTAAGTTCCCTCGTAATACAGAATTACGCCAGCAAGTCTTCCAGCTCGGACATTACGAAGCAGCGACATACCATGTAAACTGACCTCAGAATCTGCTATCTTAAGTCTTAACCAGGCCTCCGTATCCAAAATGAGATCCCGAGTTTGTGACGCCTGCCTTTTTTAATTTTGGCCAACTTACTAAGAAGGCGGTGGGCGTTAGTGTACAAAAATGATACTGTTTTGAAGTCAGAAGTGTGTGGGTGGACAACGAATTTTTGTTTAGTTTAAAGTTGACAGTTCGTCGCTTGGCCGCTAATCGGTCTCTGCGTGGGTCGCCGGCTATTGAATTTCGGGCTGGTTGCATGCTAGCAAGGCGCATCCCAGATCGAGACGTTCTCTCTTGTCTTTCCCTGTCCTGTCTGATGGTGTGAATACTACGTTGTCTACCACTCTGGAGGATTATGGCAACAAATAATTTATTGCCCTTGTAGGTTCCAGTGAAGTGCTGACTAATTGTGACCGTGCGTCCTCTAACTTTACTCTAACCTCAGTAGGTAAGCTGGAGCGATGCTTCAAGCAGCTATCCAATGGGACTTCTGTAATTCCATCAATGCGTTTCAAGACTTTCAATATTTTTGAACCGCAGCCCTTGTAGTTTGGAGATGAAGGAATTCACTTGACTAATTTAGCGATAACGTGGTCCACCAAGAGTGCTTCGCGTATGTGGCACCACTGTTATCGATCATATTTTTCCGTTTCGTGATCAGGAGAGTCCAACAGTTTAGGCACATCATGAACATATACGGTTTTCTTGCTTTCGTTTGTATAAGGGCCGCCATCGTTTCCTTTTTGCTTTGACCTTCCTTTCCAAGGAAAATGGGGTAGCATACGTACCCCGCTCGATGAGTTGCGAAGAAGAACTGCTGAGAGTAAGGTAATCTCCGTTTCCTCAGTTGAATACATGGTTACTCGAATAACTCGAAGTTCGCAGTAGTGCACTGTATTTAAGTGACTCGCCACGCGTCATAGCGCAGTTGGCTCAACCCGAATACAAGTCAGATTGCAGAGTGACTGAGTATATAGTAACTACGCTAGGTGAAGAGGAAGACGTGAAATTCTTCGCCAGACGAGAGCACATTTACTATGCGACCAGGAAGAACACGGTTCCTATTTCATGCACCGAGTGTATCTGCTCATTTATTTATCCAAACCGTCATATGTACCTGTGCTGCATTCTGCTGTGAGCGAGAGTATAAAGACGGGCAAAATATTTCCTGAAAATGGAATGATGGGAACTTACCTCAAATCTGGCTGTGGTCGCAAACCGTTGATCAGGAGCATAGTGGATTGTATTCTAAGTAAATAAAACAAGTGCATTTAAAATTGATTCCATTCAGACCTACTCCGATTGTGCGGACGCCATGGCTCTTGGAGAAATTCGTAACATTTGTGTATCAAATATTTGCTATATTCCCTGTCGCATTTTCTTCCAAAATAATGTTTACAACAATGGGTGTATCATGGATTAGACACACATACCGAAACAGTAGCTTTATGTCTGACTGCTTCCAGGGAAAATACACGTTGGAAAAGCGAATGTAAATTACCAGAACATGATCAACGTGAGTTTATCATGACTAATGTTGATTGCAGGTGTTGCTAGTTATAGGCAGTTGATCGGCGTCAATGACCTCTGCTGATTAGGATAGTGGCTGCCAAGATGCAACAGAACGCACTGTCACATGCGGAGGAGAAACGTGGGGTTTGGAGGCGACAGGTGCGGATGAAGTCTATCCCATCAACGTCGAGCGCATAGTGCTTTGGAAATTGCGGTCGCGAGTGCGTCAGGCGCGTTGGACTGATAAGCCCCCAACATTACCACACGGAGGCAGCAAATAAAAGATGAAGAGTCAGTTGATTATTAAGCAGCATCAACGCAGCATGCGTAAGTAAGCTGCGTCCGCTTCCATTCGATATACTAACCGAGGAAAATAACGCGGTTGATTTTCGTACATCTGCTACATCATCGTAGTAGTTAGTCTTTACCAGTGTCTGCGTGTTCAGGAACTTGCATTTCTGATGTTGACTTTTAACTGACATCTATGGGGTGGTTGCGTTTGATGTAAATATGGACAAGGCACCCATCTGACTAACACCTTCCACCTCGCCTATACTGACTGCAGGAGATTGTGAAACGATAATTGAAGAGATGATGTACACCGTCCTCGTGAGGACGCTGAACTCAATGAGTGGTTCCATCCATCAAGTGTGGAACAGACTACGGACAAACCACCGACGTATATGGGTCTGCCACTCATGATTCCTGATTAGGCTGACCGCAATGTTGCCGTTGTACATGTTGAAACATTGTGCGTCGGCCTCCTTGATGCAACGTGGCTCACACGAGCAAGCCGCACGCCCTTTTTCCTTTGAGTGCACGTAGGATAAGGGGTATGTTCAGTTCAGTTCAGTTCAGTTCAGTGCAGTTCAGTTCAGATGGGGACTGGAACGATAGGAGAATCCCGTGAGTGTTCCATCTTGAGTGGATCGTTGAGCCAGGAATTGATGAAGTGCTCAGTTATTGATGGATCTAAAACGGAAACACCCGTATCGCACCCTGGCCAACCAGTTAATGCCCACGTTTCCTGCCCTAGCAGTCCCTGCTGTGGCAGTCACGTGAAGTAAGCAAAGGATAGGAAGAGAAATCGAAGGTACAGAATAGGGAAGTGCACTTAAATAAGAAAATAATACCAATACGTGAAGAAAAGTAGAGCAAAGAAAATAGAAGTACGAAGATGCGAGTTACTCAGGAAAATGGAAAAGTTTCGTGTTGCCACCCAAGAGCGTCAAGTTGCCGCTCAAACCCCTTAACCGTAGATTCCCTGATAACACTTTCCGGAAGCATGTTCCAGCGGTCGATGACTCTGCGTGACAGCCGGATTTCCGCCCTAATCCGATCGGACCGCGGTTTGTCCAGCTTCAACGAATGACCGCGTAGAACAGACAATCTAGCGGGACTGAATAGCCAAGATAATCTGGACCAACCTTCCCAGTCAAGATACGGTAGGTTAGGATTAGGTCTCCTCTAAGCCTTCGGTAGTGCATTGGATGCATTCCCAAACTAAGTAGACGCTCGCGGTACGTCCGTCCCCGTAATCCCTCGACTAACCTAGTACCCACTCGTAAAACCCTCTCCAGCTCCATTTTGTCCCGGACGAGGCAGGGCGGACAAGCCTGGACGCAGTATTCCAGATGAGGGCGAACGAAAGCCGAGAACAGCCTCGTAAAGATGCCGCCCGTCAAGACTCCGAAAGAACGTCGGATTAACCACAACATGCGGAAACCTCTGCTTGCGGCCTTCTTCCAGTTGTCGCCGGAGTGTAACGCCGAAGAGTGTACGACACCTAGGTCAACCTGGCTAGATACACGGGGGAGTTCGACCCCACCGACCAAGTACTTCGCAGGAGGACAACCTCCTCCAATTCGAAGAACGGAGCACTTTGCTTGATTTATGGGCAGTAACCATAAAGTAGACCAGTCCCAAAGCTTATCCAATGCTCGCTGAATAGCTTCGGTACCCCCAGGAACATCAACAATGTTCCACAGCTTCAGGTCATCAGCAAATAGCAGCGATGGTACCTCAGGCTCCGTGGGTAGGTCATTCACATAGATAGAGAACAACAGCGGTCCAAGGACTGAGCCCTGCGGCACGCCACTGAGGACAGACCGCCTAAATGATAGGCCCCGGCCTACCCGTACACACTGTTCTCTATCCTCCAAGAAGGCAGTCACCCAATGAAGGGCGCGGCCAGATACCCCGTAGGAGGACAGCTTTTGCACGGGCCTCAAATGGGGTACCTTGTCAAATGCCTTCGAAAAGTCGACGAAAAGCACGTTCAGTGTGTGGCCGTTATCCACTGCATCCGCCCAATTTTCGCGAGCCACCAACAGATTTGTCAGACACGAAAATCCCTTCCGGAATCCGTGTTGTACATTGCTAAGTAGATTAAATCTACTCAGATGACTCTCCAATGAATCTCTCACCAGTTTCTCAAGGAGTTCGACTACTACACTCGTCAGACTAACTGGCCTGTAATTTGCAGGCAGACCCCTGTCCCCATGTTTAAAGATGGGACAGATGACAGCTTCCTTCCATTCGGAAGGCAATGCACAACTGTCAAGCGATTTCTGAAACACAATAGCGAGCGGTCCACTTAGTTCCGCAGCCAACTCATGCAACAGTTTCGGGTGAATTAAATCAGGCCCAGAGGCCTTAGAAGGGTTCAGCCCTTGTAACAGCCTACGAACTACAGTCTCCGCTACAATAAATTCAGATAGTTCTGAACCCTCTGGGGTCCTGCAAACCAGCTCAACGCCTGTCAAAGAGGTTTCCCTTACAAACGCTGCCGCATATTGCCCACTGAGTACGCAGGCCTTGTCATAATCCGTATGCGCATGAGTACCGTCATCACGCATCAACACTGGAATTGACATGTTCGAACCGCAGCGCCTTTTGACATAAGCGAAGAATCTTTTTGGATTCTCTGAAGCATCATCCGCTAACCCTTTTTCAAAATTGAGCCGAGCATCCCTTAGGTGTTGCTTACACCTATTTCTAGCTTTACGGTACCTGTCATAAGTGTCGGTGGACGGAGCGTCTCGGTAAGTCCGCCAACATCTAGACCTCTTTGTGAGCAGATGCCTGCCAGTGGGATCTATCCAGGGCGGCTGTGCTCGGGTCTCCTTTCTCCTTGTGACTGGTATGAAGGGAGCAGAGACCTCTGTGAGGTAGGACTTAAATTTATCCCAGGCAACCTGGACAGTATCGTCGTCTGAGATCTCACAATGGAAACTAGAAGCCTTGGCTCTCATGGATTGATAGTCTGCTTGCCATATGTTCGGGCGAGACTCAACAGTACTCTGGTAGCGTCTAGACAGAGTACAATTGAAGAGCAAACAAACATGATCACTGGAACCCAGTGGAGGTCCGTAAGTAATGTCATCAACAAAATCGAGTGACTTAGCGAATACAAGGTCTAAGATAGACGGTACTTGGGCGTCCATGTACCTAGTGGGGAGGTCAATGAACTGGGGCAAAGATACTTGGAGCGTAAGTTCAAGCAGATCAGCGCCAAATGTGCCTGACGCTGAGTCGCAAGAAAGATCTGCCCAGCAAATCTCTGGGAGGTTGAAGTCGCCAATCACCAAACACTTATTTGCGGACTGGGAGCGAATGAATTCAAGTACCTCTCTGGATACGCTCCCATGGCTTCTATACACAATTACAACTGTAACCTGAGCCGAGGATGTGCTAATAACAGCCGATAGATATTCAACAGTTTTGTCTGCCGACTGAAATAAGGAAGTCTTCAAAACGTCAAGTTTACAGCTCACATAAAGAGCGACGCCCCCTCCCTGTCGGCCAGCAGAGCGATCGCATCTAAATAGTGCGTAGCCAGATAGATGTACTTCACCATCCGTGATGTCCTGAGACAGCCACGTTTCAGTGAATGCGAGTATATCGGGATGAGACCCATCTACAAGCAGACCTAACTCGGTAGTGCAGCGCAAGCCACGCATGGTCACTCAGTAGGCGCAGGTCTCCCGTTGCTGTCGGAAACCGGATGTCGCCGACTATCGGTGAATTTGCTTTTCGGTGAACCGGGGCTATTACTTATCACGGTGAATAGCATAACCCCGTAACTGTTTAAACTATTTCGCCTATTGCCAGGCAACCGCTCTAACAAAGACTGCCATGTTGTTTGCATTTAAAAATTGCTCACGCATGTAGAGCTGTCATATTGCACCAGTTCACGGATATTCTTACATAGTTGTCCAGAGTGTGTATCGGGAGCAAATTATAAACGATAGTCGCATGAAAACAGGAAAACATAATTGCATCAGTCAATACTTTCGTAACTAAAGATTAGCATAAAACACAACCTTAATGCAGGTCAAATTTCGCCTGAATTGCAAATGCGACCTTCCTGGTTTAAGGTAATGAAATAAGCAAGAAAAGAGAGGTAATACATCACTCTGGCAAATTGCAAGCCTTCAAGACCCCAGCTGCGTCAGCCGAGTGATCTGAGGAAGTATGCACAAAGTCAAGGTGACGGGCCTAATCGTTCCTGGCAGATTAGCTAGCAACGTTCTCACTACAATATACAACCACGCTGGGCCGATGCATGTAATACAATTTACAAGATTTGGTGCGCTCACAATACAGAAGCCAAGAGGTATTTGTGTGGGAGGTACACTGAACGATATATTGATTAGATGTGTGTAGGGCAGCGACCCGGGTAGAGCTGAAGACAATTAAAATGGTAAATTTTCCTTAACTGTCTGGCTAAGCATAGCTACAACGAACCAATTCAAAAGTATACTTATCGTCTGTGGTAGGAAGCGGCATTCTGATTGACTGTGCTTTTGGCAGTTTCAGGTTACCGAGTATTCATTTATTTCGTAGTCGAGACGATTACATTTTAAAGCTGCGAAATTCAGACGGACATCTACCACGGTTATACGGCCTTCAGAAAGTTCACAAGGAAAGCGCTCTAATGCGTCCCATATTGGACATGGTTAGTTCTTCGAAACATTTGACAGCTCTATGGATGGTTGAGAAGATGGAACCATTGCGTATAACCATTTGAACTTACTGCGTGAAAGACACCTTCGAGTTCACTGAGAAGTGAAGTGAAGTGAAAGTTAATAACAGCTGGGTGTCATCATTTAATGCTCAGTGGTTGTTTACCAATATCCCGTTATTAGAAACAGTGAAATATGTTTGCCAACTAGTACGGCAACTGAATGTACCTATAAATCTCCCGGATAACCTCCCGAAGGAATTGGTGTTCGGATGCACTTTAAACATACAGTTCACCTTCAACGGGAGATACACTATCAACTTGATGGATTTGCTATGGGAGCAACAATAAGACCCCTTCCAACAGATGTCTTTATTGCAAAATTGGAGAATAGCTCATTAACGACGCACACCAACATTATACTAATTCCAATATAATTGGCTTACTGCCACAACGCATAAAAAGAAAAAATAGCCTGAAAGTATAAAAACAACTATTAGGGTAAAAGGGTTGCACAGCAAGTGCGGCACTGCGTACGGTCCTTGGCCATATCCACCAGCGTTTGCAACCAGGTGTGCTCGGGATCGTTTGGTCCCCGACCCAGGAGTCGGGAACTCCCGACAACAGCCAGTTTCAACTTTGCACAAATAGGGCTCGTCATTGCGGCCGCTAGGTAAGCATGCGAATCACATGCGCAAGCCAGCGAGGCTTCCGCAGAGAAATGATGCTAGCAATCAATCGGCAGAGTTCGTTAAATCTGAAGGCTCGCCGACGGAGTTCCTCGTTACTGATGTGATGATGCCATCGAACACCAGCAATGCTTCGCAGGTAACGGTGATCGAAGACAGATAGCCGCTGAACATAGCGCTTTTCGAACGGGCCAAGTCTCACAGTCATACCACAGCATCGCTCGTACTGTAGCATTATTGTCTCGTCTCTTGAGAGCGAATCTGAGATCACCAGGAAGCCACAATTGGCGAAGGTTAGCGAAAGCGACTCAAGATGTAAAGATGTGGTCAGCGCAACTGCGATCCGGGCGAAATCCAACTTTTTAAAAGGTTTCGAAGTATTTGTAGCTCGGGTTGGTGAATCAATTTAGTAAGCTTGCACGCTACATATCACCGCAATGAGGATGCCACCTCGCATGGTGGTGTAACGTTTGCGAGAAAACCGCCAAGCTCGGAGAACAAATGAACAATTGAAATCCAGCTTGTTGTTCATGCAGGTGCTGTTGCCCTACGCAACTGAGCCTCCGCAAGAGTAGGGCAGCGAGCTGCTTAAGACAAATTGTCCGGTCTCTTTTTTTGTAAGCAGGTACAGCATCCGCTAAATTCCAGTCCGATGTAATGGTTTTAGCAGTCCAAATCTGATGGAATAGAGATGACAGTTCGCGAGTGAGAGATGGACCTTCATATTTCAACTGGACAGGAGGAAGTTCATCTGGACCAGGTGACTTGTGGCGCTTCAGTAGATGAAGCTAATTGAAACCTCAGCCTCCGTCGGTGGCGAAACATCAGTGAAGCCGACATGTATATGCGTTATGTGAAGGACACATGTATAGTATGTAAATCGCAAGCGCAGGCTGTAATGCTATTGAAAACCTTTAACGACACGTACCGTAAGCTAAAATCCCCCCTTGAGCACGAGTTCGGAAACCGACTGCCGTTCCTGGACGTCGATGTCATCAGAAACACCGATGGATTGTGCAGCAGAGCAGCGTATAGAAAACAAAATTGCACTTGGCAGTACCCCAACTTCTATAGGACGGTGTCTCTACAGTACAAACCAGTCACACTCATTTTCATGTAGGGCATTTTACCGGTGAATTGCAACAAAACAGTGAAACTTGAATGGCAAATGAGTATCCGAATAATTTCATTCGTAGACATTTGGAAGAGGGCAATATAAAACCACTGAGGATGAGTGCACCCACGAAGGAAATCATTGTGCATTTTCATTCAAAGACGCCAGCTTGATTGATGCCCTGTTCAAAATCCTGAAAGACGCTGTTGCAGCCACTTATTTTAGCGGCTTGCCTATGCATAATTTACTAAAACAAATGTTTACTCGCATAACCTTCGATGGACAGGCTGCCTCAGATGACTCGATCAAGGCTTGTTTACCTGTACTCGTATTCCTGTGGTGCATGATACGTGGGTCATACTACGAGACGCCTATCTCATGGGATTCGCGAACACATTCCGAAGTGGCTTTACAGAGGCGAAGCGGGGCCTAGTAACAGCTCATTCCTTTCACAAATTCTAGAGTGCCGTCACGCAGGGACGGAAAATGATTTCAGAGTCCTCTATGCTATCGCTGAAGGTTTCTCGCGCGGATCCCGGAAGCATCTCCTATATATTGCGGAAGCTATCTATATCCTCCACCTGAAGCCGGAATTGTGCGTACAATAACAGTTTATAGGTCCCTTGCTTCTACTATGGCCCACAACATCTGCTGTGATTGCCTCTGTACATAATTTGCCATCTCCAACGTCCGTAATTTACAGAGTTTTTCTGCTGGTATTAAACATTCTAATCAATAAGCAGCCCTGTTTCGCATATTTTGCATACAGTGGTCATCATGTAAATTTGGAGTTTGATAAGAATTACGGAAAAGAATTCTTTACTTAGAATCCACCTACCACGATTCATTCTGATAGAAAAGAATTGAAATCTAAACAACGAATAACAGTAGAAAAAGGTCCCACCGTTGACAATTGGCGACAGATGATAGGCAGCGGACCTGCATTCTGTGTGCCATTTTGCTGGTGATAAAACAACAAGCAAACGCCATGCAACAATTAATCAAGTAAAATAGAAACATTATAGTGTTGCTCATCCCAACACTAGCACCCGGGGACCACGGTTTCATCCTGGTTGGGACGCATCAGTTCGAGATAGCCAGAGTTGGGCTGGAACTCAGAGCCTAGTGGCTCATGGTTGACGCCATAAGCACTATGCCACTGAGATCCACGAACAACGCTTGGTCTAGCAGAAACGAATGCAGAAACGAATGGATTCTCCAAGCCCAACTTTGCATTTGTTTCTGTTGGACCAAGCGTTGCTCGGGGATCTCAGTGGCATAGTGCTTATGGCGTCAACCATGAGCCACTAGGCTCTGAGTTCCAGCCCAACTCTGGCTATCTCGAACTGATGAGTCCCAACCAGGACGAAACCGCGGTCTTCGGGTGCCAGTGTTGGGATGAGCAACACTATAATATTTCCATTCTACTTACGGTCTTTTTGATCGGAATGACCGAGGTCCACCTCAAGTGAACCGAGGCCTCAATGGTGGTTGCTTGTAGCAACCCAACCACCAACGGATTCTCCAAGCCCAACTTTGAATCAATCAAGTAGTTACGTCGACATACATTTCCGCGAATGGAACACGTTATCAAATGCGTGGGAATACATTTCAGACACTGGTCTCTAAATGCCGGATGATCGCGATAATCTCAATTAACATGTGGCCTTTGCTTTTCATTTTAAAGTTTTGACAAGCTATCTGATTTGCTGTGGTTTGTGAATGATCATTGTTTGGCTCATGGATTGTATAACAGAGTGACCCATGCAAATTCTCTACTGCTTCGCTGAAGCCAACTTGTATCAAAGCTAGTTGAGCCAATTGTCTAATGTTACAAGTGGCTTCTTTCCCATGTCAAATGCATTTGGTCATGTGTGTATACTGTAGGGGAACATTGATATCCATAGAAACATAACACGTACCACTTTGAATGCTTTAAACAATAAGTCGTCGCAAAGCAGTGGAAACTCCAGGTTTCACCCCAAATTCTCCGTCCGCAGGAAACATGACCTCATTTGTAAGTTTTGTCGCCACTGGGCTCACTAGCTTAGGAATTATTTATCTAAAGCCTCCATAAGCGGAAATAATTTGTAGTAAGTTCGGCAAAAATTTGAGTTAGGCTCCGACCAAGCTAGTCTCGACTCGTAAAGGAATACTCGAATTGCCATGCGCTTTTTGCGGATATATATTCGAAGTCCATTGGTGAAAACAAATAACCATAGACAATTATTAGGCATTGTATACACATCATCACAACTTCCGCAGCTTGAATGCAACTCCAGACTTCTATTATTCGGTTGGGATTTCTTTTGAATCCGGTGGATTTTCTTGGAGGCTGACTTTGTTCAGAACTCTCCTAAGAATTTGCAATTGACTTATTAGTATTATTTTCAGTGCGCACGGAACTGATTGACTACTGACCGGAATCCTTTTATCTTACCTGCTCAACATGTCTCTTATGTAAAAAACAGTCATCGAGATACAATATTTTAACCATACAACTTCCCAGCATGTTAACAGTACTTCCGGAAGAAGGACGTGAAGGATTACAACTGGAATAACATATTTCGATGGTTCCCAAACCAAGTACGTTCGAATTCAATGGTCAAGTTTTATACAAGTTAACGGGGGTACTCCGGTGGTGGAATGCACACGGCTGCGGTATCGGAGATTAACGTTATCAACAAAGCGATCACGTGCATCAAATGAAGTGAGATCACAGTTACAAAATGTTTTGCAGCTAGACCATTAGAGCACGGATGTCATGGAGCGGTAAAAGATGAGGATCCTCAAGACTGCAGCTAATTAGTAACGACCGAAGATGCAAAGTGCAAACCGTTGTCAGTTACATAAGTTAATGGGGTCCATCCAGACAATTCGTTTTTCTCAACCTATGGGGAGTAAAATAAGCGTTTGGTTTGTGAATCAGGAATACCTCCGGTTACTTCGGATGACAGTCTGCCACCACAAACAATTAGTACTTCTGTAGAAATGACCCACAATAATCTATGCGTGCCGTTTTTCAGGCATGCCATGTCATTGGTCATGGTGTCCACTTGGACGGCCGTCGTTGACTCTTGTGCTTATAACTAGAGCAATCGGAATCAGATCGTTGAATATCTGCATTTAAATCAGGCCACCAGCACAAGAATCGAGCTAAGAACTTCATTTTTTCAAAACCAAGACTGTCGGAATGTAAATCCGTCAGAACAGCTGATCACAAATTCGATGCTTACGGTACCATTGTCCACACATAGTAATAAATCAGGTGTAACACACAACTCTTAATGACGCACATACAATTGTAGAAACTTCCGTTTTACATAATCAGAGCACAGTCGTCTGGCTGCAGAAATCAATGATCCGTAATACCTTCTGATCTATTTTTAAGGGCTGCATGAGAGTTTGGAAGCGCGAGGACAAACAGAAAAGCCACTTAAGAATTCGCTTCGAATACCGTTGCAATTCGTGACAAGTAGTCAACGTGAAATATTGACTTCACACTTTTGTGCTCAAGCACATAATTACTTGCACTAATGGCAAATCTCCACTTTTGAACCAACTCTGAATCACCGGAGAACAACATATTCATTGTATCGACACTTCTTTATCTTCTTATCAGAAAACTGCACACAGCTCATCGATAATTTACATTAATGTCGCAACAAAGCCCTCCGATTCGGATGCGACAACTTGCGGAATGAAAGAATGGAAGAATTCGGACACCTGACTGAATACACTGTGCACTGAATATTCCGATGGTTTGTATCTTTTCCCCAGTAGCTCAACTTTTCACGAAAAGTTTATGTCAAATTATCTGTCTGATGATGCTTCACACTAGGCGCAATGATGGCAGAATTTTGACGTCTGCTAGCACACAGCCAGATATTGCAGTCGGTGTTTTCTCCTAAGGAACAGGTCCCTCGAAACTATTCTTGCTCAAGAAGTTAGCGCACCAGCAGGTAAGAACAATGATTAGTTCGACATTTTCGTAACTACGATATAGGACAATCTAGGTAGATTGATAATTCTTTCGTTTGGATGTTCTGCCCACTGGTGACACAAGTGGGTTGTATGCTGAATTTGTTTTAGAAGAGGAAGGAGTAAACATTCGCTGATGGATAAACAACATAGAATGCGTCCCAGCTGTTTACCCGTTTCCGAGTAAAGGGAACAATAAGACCACCTTATGGTATATGAAGTAGTCCCTCATACAAGCGCTCTGTGGTGTTGGCAAATTGTCGATTATAGCATTTTTGCTGCATTTTATGCACTTTCTTTACTCCTTCCTGTGCGCAGTTCAGATTTCTGTTGGAAAGCCAAATGCGCTACTCGTAAGTAGTCCAGAAACTGCGCGCAATTCATCAGCTAGCGTGACGAATGCACGCCTGGTTGTACATGACCTTACCTGCTTGTCTATTTAGACACGCTGGGCATGCTGTGTCGGCAAGCATGCGAGGATTCGTCTTGCATATCTGCAAGATATGTCAACTACGAGTCTCAGTGTTTGAACCAAAAAGTGCCTCCACACATCAAAATAAACCGAAGGCAAACTGTTGTTCTGACACCAAGTTAATGAGATAGCAAGCATCTTGTTCAGGACAGTCCTCATATGATATCCTAGAAATCGACAGTATGTGCTCACAGTTGGTAGTCAGCTGCACGGTTTACTACTCACTCGATATAAAGAATGAATAGCGCGTCGTGTCACATGCAATGCCTATACTGGTGATGGCCTGTTGTGAAGAATGGACCATCGGCAGACAGTTGCGGAATTTCAAAAGGCTCTTTAGCAGCTTATTATCCAATTCTTACCTGAACAAATTCACTCCGATATTGCGGCTGAGAATGGTTACCATAACATACCGAGCATACTAGCTCATTCCGCCCAATGACGACTCCAGTCATGCGGAGGGAATTTCGTTGCAAACCATGAAATATAGAGTCAGTCTCCGAAGTTCCTTGCTTATTCATGTTGTTTCCTTACTACCCTAGGTAGATCTGTTCGTCAAGTTATGCTTAGACGGCATGGTGACCATTGGAACTACCACCTTTACACCCTACACAGATCCCAGTCACTAGGTACACACGTTTTTGAGGCGTCATTGTGACTCAGGTTCTTGCTCAGGAGTAAGTGTCAATCGTTTTAGGATGTTGTCCATCTCACCTACAAAGAGGTTGAGCACAAGCCAGGTTAGAGCACGTCCTAGCCGCGTAAGCATGCAGTCTACACAGTACCATGAATTAGATACACTTGCTCAATCCAGTACGAATTAGACGCACCTCATGTGTGTTCTGATGCATCGCGGCTGGTACTCCGGAAGCTGTCACATTTAGTACGATGAACCATGTCAGTCATTAGATCTGGGCAGTGCTTTTCACAACTAGAATTAACCTTGAAGAAACACCGTTACAGACCCTTCATCAGAATGCGCCCTCATGTTAACAGTGGGTGCAACGGTGAGTGGTGAATTAGAACACTGTCATGTTGCCAACTGGTGCCACTCCTGTGGGATACCGCAGGTGGTTAGCGCCAGCTCCGTGCTGTTCACTAAGCAGTAGGTTGTTTGCACACGTCGACTGAGTGTGAGGACTTTAGTGCGAGGACAACGCACTACCCGTCCGTTAGTTAAAGGGGGGCAATTATAGCATCTATTTACAGCAACCGGTTCCTTGATTTCCCCTTTTCGATCCACTGACGTAATCCACCAAGGAGTATTAAATCCGTGGCCAGTTCGTATATTACTCGGTTACGTCACTGACCGAGTTGAGTGGGGTCGCAATGGAGGTAATCACAGATAGTTCGTTGCAAATTTGTCACAAGCATTTCATGTGCTTTGGTGGTGGTACTACAATTTTCTGCAAAGTATAAACTGGGAAATTTTTTCTCTTTGCAAAGGTCTCCAAACTGGATCTCTCACTTTTCGCTTAACATCCAAAGATTTTCTAATATCTTCAGTGGGAGTGTAAT
>OX104060.1:78950554-78983181 GCA_944474145.2 Dicrocoelium dendriticum | reverse complement strand
TCTAATCACGTTTGATTGCAGGGAGTGACCGCTGTCTGTGTTTACAAGAGCAAAGTTGAGATCCATAGAAAGTAGAAGTCACGATTAAACTGCACACAATAATCTGCCTCGACGGGGAATCGAACCCTGGTCCCACAAATTTCCGGTCCGCTGCTCTGCCACTGAGCTACCGAGGGCTGACGATTAGGTGCACAATTTAATACATGACTTCTGCTTGGTGCGCTACTCACAAACATCCTTCAAGTAATCTACCATCGCCCTTTGGACTTCAGAAAGACAGTTACTTCGGTCCCTTGGGAAGTGACGAGTGAATGAGCCAATCTGCAACACCAGGACAGTTACTGTGAGCTCATTGGCAATACGTCGCGCACCAAGCAGAAGTCATGTATTAAATTGTGCACCTAATCGGTAGCTCAGTGGTAGAGCAGCGGACCGGAAATGCGTGGGACCAGGGTTCGATTCCCCGTCGAGGCAGATTATTGTGTGCAGTTTAATCGTGACTTCTACTTTCTACGAACCTTACGCTACTCACAAACATCCTTCAAGTGAAGTTGTGATCATCGAGTCATAGGTTGATGGAAGAAATCACCTCATAAATCACTACGTTACCTCAGTGTTTCGAGAGTACCTTTAATTGCAATAGAAAAGTGACTGAAATTGCGACCTGAATGAAGAGATGAACCATTGTTTTTTAATCTAGTGCTTACGAGATGCAGCTGAAGTTGCATATTTAATGGACCAGACATATTAACGGAAATTCATCGTAACGAAAAGGTAATCGAAGTACTGTCAACTCCTCTTACTAACTTTGAACCAGTAAGGTTTTGCATAATGTTTCACACACACACACCAGCGACCATGTGCCGCGGAGAGCTTAATATAGGTCATGGTTATCATCATTATACACGTCAGCTAGAGGTGGGAAACACCTCAGCAACTGTGCCGTGATAATAAACGAGAAGGAAAATAAATAAAACAGTCGCATGCCAGCTGAGCTACCAGCAACGGATAGACAACCTTCCCGTAAACTACCAGCCGGCTATTAGGCAACAAGAGTAATTATTATGTTTTACGCTACAGAATGAGATCGTAGATGGAGGAGGAGGCTAAAAGAGATGTGGAGGGACAAAGAAAATCATAGCAGGAACGCCACTGTGATCGGCTGCTTGCCATGTCAGCAATTGTATTCAGCCAAACGTGTTCATCGTCTGCTAGACGCTAACCAGAGAGCCGTGAAGCTCCAACCGAGGTCAGCTCCAAAGTGCGGACCTTCATTCTTCTGGACCAAATCATCGCTTGGCCACCCCTCTTCTTCTTCCATCCACACCCCCGGTGAGCATACAACGCACGTCGCGGAAGTCGGTGGGCTGACATGCGCAACACGTGGCCCAGCCATCGGAGCCTGGTGCGTGAAATGACGGCGCTCAGCGGTTCAGATCCCTTTTGTGTGCCGTAAACAAGGCGTCGGACACGCTCGTTACTCACGCGGTGTTCCCACCACATGTAAGGTAAAATGCGAAGGCACCGGTGGTCGAACGTAACTAGCCTCTTCATGTCTGCCTACCTTAGGGGCCAGGTTTCGCAATCGTACAATAGGATTGAATGTACCGCTGTATTTTACACTCTACCCTTCAGGGCGAGAGTGATGTCGCGCAGCCGCCATAGGTGGCGAAGGTTAGCAAAAACTCTTCGAGCTTTATACGGTTCGTGATCTCTTTTCTGATGCCAAGGGCGCTGATACAACTTCCCAGATAGTTGAATTTCTGAACGACTTCTAGCTGATCCCCACCAAGGTTTAGGGCAGCAGGTTATCGCTGCCAATCTTGGAGAAAAGCTTTGCACTTCCATGGTGTAAAGTAAAGCTCGAAGCGGCTGACAGTCAGTGATAATCTGTCCACTGCATCTTGGCACGTCTGGAAGCTGTCACAGGTGATGGCAATGTCGTTTGCATTCTCTAAGTCAAGAAGCCGTTCTGCTAGATGTAGCTCGACACATTCCAAGTCATGTAAATGTAATCTCCATGACTTCGTAAATAGCGAAGTTGAAGAGGAAAGGTGACAAAGGGTATCCTTCTCTCACACCGTTGGAGATATTGTAGGTTGGCAACAGCTTGCCGTAAGCCCTCACTCGGCTCGTGCAACGCGTATGATGCTTGGATAATATTTACATATTTCTCGGGCACACCTTTCCTGAGTAGACAATTCCAAAGGGCACATCCATCAACAGAATCGAAAGCACCTTCGATGTCGAGGAGCACGACTACGGTGGGCCGCCAAAATGTGTGACGGTGCTCCAACAACTGACGCAAGGTGAATATATAGCCGATGCAGCCACAACCCCGACGAAACCCGGCTTGCTTCTCACGAAGCTGACTTTCACGAGCACCAGTCAGTCTGTGAAGGATTACGGAGGCGAGTAATTTGGAGGCAATGGAGATCGGATTGATACCACTATATTTGCCGCATTCTGAACGCGAGCCTCCTTTGAAGATGGAAACAATAACGAAGCGGCTCCAGTCGGTTGAGACTGTCTCCTGCTGCCACATTCGCACTATTGATTCATGTAAAGCATCGACAAGAACAGAGCCACCGAATTTGAAGAGGGCTGGATGAAAATCATCTGTTCCTGTGGCTTTGTTCAACTGCAATAGTCCGATCTCACGTTCGACTTCTGAGCGCTAGGTTGCCTGCTGCCCGTTTCCCGTATCAGACGGAATAACTTACGATGGTTGCAAAGGGCAGCGGCCACTTCCATCTCTGAAGCATGATGAGACTACCAAGATTCGCGGTCTCTCTTCAGCCTAGCACGAAGTCTTACCCGGAGCTAATGGACTGCTACTGCATTGCAGTGTTTAAGGAAAATAGTGATTGCGTGAGTAGAAGCTTACATTCTACCCGTAAAGCTCAAGAATGCAGGGTAAGTCCCATAATCCGGAGTTGTGAGGAAGTCCCCAAACATAATCTTTGCGAATCAGTTATCGAGTACCTGTCTTCGTGATCTTACGGTGAATGGAGCACAAGAGGTAAAGTGTCATTTGATTCCGCAGCAAACGGATAACGAATGAGAGATAACTGACTAATCGTCCCCCGGTGATCACCTTTCTTCAGCAACTTATCATTTGATGGGTGAATTTATAGGGGGTAAGCAATATGATGACTTGGATTTATCCGAATATCAAAAAATACCAATCCCGCCTTGATATATTGTGTAAAACTATCAAACCATATATGTACGCTAATGGTAAACACGTCCGCTCCTTGTGTGCTGTTCACTGCAAAATCTCGCCTGTTATGCATTGGCTGAAACGTTGGGTAGTAATTTACAGTCTCAGTTGCCAGATTACTGCTTTCGACTTCTTTAATATGTGGATTAGGCAATCAGTAAGAAACGTACTCAATGGAAAGTCTCAGATCCCTTTTACTTTACTGTGCGAGAATTTGCAGTCTCAGACACATTAGAGACAGAGATAGATCTGACCTTCTACACGCTACATCCGACGGTAGTCCTTTGTACCCTATTGCACTCTGTAGTGAGACAACCATAGAGGATTGATTCCCCTCGCGGAAAAGAGGCCTATGTTTAATAAGCTGACAAGCGAAGTTGATATTATCATAAAAGTCACAGTCGAATGAGTTGATGCATCACAGAAAATGGCACAAAATGTAACTGAACCGCTCTCGCCTATGTGTTCGGTCAAGACTCCACCAATGAGATACTTGTGTCCAATGTTCATAACTCACCGGCACACATGGGCGGAACACTGTTTGACCGATTAACCGATCTATATCACTCCAGACCGATGAACGCATTCCCAGGTATAAAAGAGGACGCACAGCATCCTTGGTGAGAGATCCGCGCAAATCGAGGAACCCAACCGCTTCAGCATGCACAGAGACATTAAGTTAACCCCATGAGATCTGTGTGCTCTTATAGTCATGTTAATTGAGGTTATAGTTGTACGTGAATAGCAGGAGCTGTTGGTTGTACAAATGCAGCTGCCCTTGATTTTGAACCTACCATATTATTGAAGTGCATCTACTGGTTGGCAGTCGATGTATTACTGCTTGGGCTTACTGTTTGACGGCATGTTTACAATTGCTGAGAATGCACAACATGAGAATTTATGACAACGATTTGTATCTGATTAATGTCACTTTCGATGTCAGCCGTAAGAACAGAGCTGCAAGGCGGAAGTAAAGACCGCAATAAAAGTAAATTGTCTCCACGTGAAAGCAAATCAATTTTTACAATTAACCACCGCAATGCTGATCTGACCGATCGTGCTGAAATTCAAATAACAATAGTACTATGGGTTTGCATGGAAAGCAATCAGACCGTATCTGAGAACCTCTGTAATTAGAGGGAAACTTGGTTGCCTGTCGGAGACTATTTAATTGCGTTTGCAGTACTAACTGTACAAACACATTTTCCTGTTAGCCATTCGATTGGCATATTCTGATAACGGTACTAAGTGTTACAGGACAAACAACCAAAACAAATTCTACTTCATATTGACCAACGAATTAACAAGCAATTTGCGCGGGGACAGAGATTTGCTAAATGTGAGCCAGAAATCAGCTTCCGGTTAGCCTATGTCAATTTAGAACATGTAAACACCACTATTCCGAGTGATTCGCTTATGTTCGCCGCATCTACTACCAGGGTAAAGCGTTAAGTTTCCGGACGCACAAGAAATTCCACTTTTTACAATGAAATAAGCATTACATTTTCCCAAAATAATTTTCACCAGCGTTCATGAACACTTTTCTGCGTTCAAACCATTTGCAGCACCAGCTAAATCATGCCCAAGCAGCTAACCTTTCAAGCAGCCCAATAAGGGCGTCTACTGCAGCATCTGAAAACTCTTGGCGAGTTACATGCATTTTGCGCTTAACATTTACTAACGCATAATTGTCCCATACGACCTCGTCTGGACGATAGGCTGAGTGACCAAACTCCTGGATGCATTCTGTGATCAGAAAATCTGGGACGACATGCGACCTGTATGTAAATGCGTTATCATGGTGCAGCATATTCCTTGTGCTCCTGTCCTTGGACGATGCCTGTGTGCTGCTTCCAGCACTTGTGGCAGATAGTTAGTGACATACCAGTCTGCGATGAGTGTGTGTCGTGGTACGAGCAGTACAGTAGTCACATAACCGGGGTTTGCTCCCGAACAAAGCCACCATCTGCTTGGCTACACTGCGCTGAGGCCGGAACTTCTGGGGCGGCGCTTAAACGACAGCCGTCCACTGAGCCGTTTCTGCGTCGTATCTGGGACGAAACTGTACACTCAGTTCTCATCACTACTGAGGATCACCCAACCAGTATTTTTACGTTCACCAGCAAACCTAGCAAGCTTGGTGCGGCAAAAATCCTCCGAGCTGCTTTCAGGTCCTCCCTGTGCTGATGTGGTGCTCATCGTGCACAAACCTTCCTGAGGCTGACCTTCTCATGTAGGATGGTGCGGATTGATTTCTGTGAGTTCTCGATGGCTTTATCCAGATAAAGCACACTTACCCGCGCTTTCCACTCCAACATCGCTTGCACAGCAATAACGTTGTCCCTTGTGGTGACCTGTACATGTCTATTACAACTTACCTCATCATCCAGAGACTGTCTGCCTTGCTAGAAATCTGCAAATCACTTAAACACAGTGGTTCCTAAAGGCGCATCATCACCAAACATCGCCATCGTTGGTTGTGTGGATTCCGGTGAACAGCCGTTTATGTGCAGCCCATTTGACGACCTCCACCAAAGTTGATTCACGGAGTAGTACAAAACGCTGTTTGTTTGTGATTTCCGCTTATGCTTCCACCGACTACTATTCTAATGCTGTCAAGGACACATTCTATCAAGAACCGAACGCGCTACTACGCAGTGCTACTAATTCAGATATTATAATACTTGCAGTGGACATGAACGCACATGTAGGGCGTCTGAGCACTTCAGAAGCTCAGCTGGGTGGTGATTGTGGGCTTAACTCCGAGCGAACTGACAAAGGTGAGCGTCTGCTGCAACAGCGCACGGAGTAGCAGTTGTTTCTTAGTAGCACTGCATTTAGACACAGTGAGCGCCGAAGTGCCACTTGGCGTCCTCCTGTAGCTGACCAGCGATGGACCCAAATTGACCACATAGCCATAAGTTACAGATGGTGTGGTTCCATCCAGGATTGCTGCTCGTACTGGAGTATCTGCGCCGACTCTGATCATGCCTTGGTATGCTGTCGTTTCATCATGAAATTTACCGGTAGGCGCACCAAGTGTCCCCTACGATTGGCAACGGAGAAATTGTCTCATTCCTCGGTCAGACAAGCCTTTCAAGAAGCTCTGCATACCAAACTTCCGCTTTTTGTTCTAATGACGCTGAGTTTCAGTGGAATAGAATCACGGCCGCCATGCACGACGCAGGAGCATCTGCTTGTGGCCCTATCCATCGTCACCGTACCAGTCACTGGGTATCTGACAGGTCGGTGAACCTGTTGGAATCTAGAAGAAACCTCCCGGCTGGCGTTGAAAACAGTGTGACCAGACGGACTATTAGGCGGGAAATAAAGCAGAACCTGCGTGCTGATAAGGAAGCCTGGTGGACCATTCGGGCTCAACAAATGGAGGAGGCAGGAGCAGTAGGCAATCACCGCAAGCTCTTCTAGCTGATCTGCACCACTGGTCCCGGGAAACCAGGCGTCAGTGAGACAATTAGAGACAGCGCAGGTGCGCTGATACACCATAAGGGGCGCTGTATGGCTCGTTGGCAGAACTCTTTCAAGATCAGTTCAGCTGTCCCTCTGCTCCCGGACCTCTTCCTATTCAGGTGATGCAGGACGAGCCATGGACGATTAGTTTAGAGCCTCTGTCGGAGGCCGAAGTCCGAAACGCGATTAAACCCCTCAATCGTTTTCGTTCCGCTGGCCCGGATTCCCTCCCACCTGCAATATTTAAGGATGGAGGTGAGGTCCTCTGCAAAGCACTGACCTACTTATTCGAATGTATCTGGTAAGAAGAGAGCGTCCCGGCTAATTGGGGCGAATCGATCATAGTGGCAATATACAAGAAGGGCAGTCGCACAGACTTCTAAACACAGGGGTATTAACCTAACGCCAATTGTGACAAAATTATTGGCCTCTATCCTCGTTCGTCGCCTCCCTGCGGAAGGGGAATCTCAGATTAGGGAAGAGAAGGCTGGTTTTCGCCCTGGACGTGGCTGTATAGACCATATATTCACTTTGCGGCAGGTGCTAGAGCAGCGCCACGCATACCGCAGACCGATAATAGCTGTGTTCCTCGATTTCAAGAGTGCGTTCGATTCAGTCGGTCGATCGATTCTACTCGCAATACTTGGGAGGAATGGTGTTCCCACGAAATATGTGAACATCATTCGTGCTCTATACTCGAACACTACAGGCCGCGTCAGGGTCTACGGTGTGTTATCGGATAGCTTTCCGATCACAAGGAGCGTTCGTCAGGTTTGTTCCATTTTTCTTCAATTTCGTTGTGGATACTATCATGGAGTGTTCCCTTGCGCAATCTCACGATGTAGGCGTCGAAGTGCTGCCTGGTGAATGGTTAGTTGATATAGATTATGCGGACGATATCGCCTTGCTTTTCGTCAATGTTGCGACGGCACAATCAACGCTGAATAGCCTGTCCAGAGTAGTCCCATTATTTGGTATGCATTTTGCACCTCCAATTGCAAAGGGTTGCTGCAGGATCACCAGCCACTTGATGACCCTTTGACGCTTGCTAACGAGGAACTCGAGGTGGTTGATCATTTCACTTATCTTGGCAGCTGCATCAGCAATGATGGGCACATAGAAGCTGACGTGAGCTCACGCATTGCAAAGGCCAGAGTTGCCTTCTTGAACTTGCGTCATCTTTGGCGACAGAAGGGAGTTTCCCTCTGTCTGAAAGGCCGTGTATACAAGGCCACAGTGAGGGCCGTTCTGTTATATGGTAATGAGACTTGGCCCCTTCGGTCTGAAGATCTGAGGCACCTTCAAGTCTGACCATCGTTGTTTGCGAAGCATTGCTGGTGTCGGATGGCACCAGCGTGTCCGCAACAATGTCCTTAGGCGAGTTTTAGGTAATGATAATCATGCTAGCACTCTAGAACAACAGATAGCACTGAATAAGTTGCGTTGGCTCGGGCACGTGCTACGCATGCCTGCTCACCGCTTACCTAAAAGGGCCTTGTTCAGTCTACCAGGTGTAGGGTGGCGCAAGGCTCGAGGTGGACAGAAGTTGACTTGGCAGGGGGAATTAAGTCACTAACAACCAAACTGGGTGCCGTTGGTCTGTCTCGCCTTCCGGGTTGGAGTCCACGTGACGCCTTGTGCTTGGCTCGAGACTTTACAGGACATGGCTCGCAGTAGACACCAGTGGCGCGTTTGCTGCCGTCTCCCAATCGGATTGCCTGTTTAAAGTTTGTTTGGTGCTGAGTTATCTGCGGGGTAATGACTGAAAAGGACGGGTGGCAGTGAAAGCCGCAAGGAAGCTGTCTCGCCGATGCCGCCTTATCTTTGCACGATAGCCAGCTGTTTGTGACAGGATGTTGTCTACACAAGGTGTAGGCGCCTTGACCCAGAATGTTTGTTTAGAGCATCAAGTTTTCAGGTAAGTCCTCCTTTCACTCCCTCTTATTCTTTATTTCGTAGGTCCTCATGGTTGTACGACAGCGAAGCCTCAGTTCAAATGGCTGATGTACTGCAGTTGATGATGATGATGCTCATCATCATCATCACCAAACGTAGGACAAAGTGGCTCAACAATCTGGCGGTAATTTCAACCACATTTGAAGTTACAGTTCACCATCGCCCCTCTGTGACTTCGACTGAGTTCCACACTTACAGTCGGAGTATAATGAAGTTTACGATTTGTTTGCTGTGCTGGGATTCTGGTCCAGCTTTCTGTGAGTTGGAATCACTGAAGAATATTAAGGATGAAGTTTTCTTGCCGGTTGATCTGCATCTACTCTGTGTATAATTTATCCGGAAACTTATTGCTCTGTCCTTGGATGGGGCTAAATCAATGATGCCTATGTTAATATGGCTTGTTTCTAACAACGAAAGATATCGTATAATAAGTGATGGCTTAGAATGTAAAGCCCAATATTTGTGATGAGCACTATGTGGACATAACTTCCAGCCAAATTACGATTTTATGTACACTTGTGATAACAGCGCTGGTTGTTGTATTTTCCACTTTAGTGAGCAAGTCAAAACACTGAGAGCCAGTAAGCGTTTTGATTCCTTCCGAAGCTCTTTTGGTATAACTTAAAGAAATCGGTGACAATATTTTAGCAGCCTGTGCACCAGGATGTACGAGAATAAAGACAACTATACAGGTTCAGCAAAACCAACCTAATTTAGAAGGTTTAGATTATTCGTTAAAGGTGTCACATGTCCTCCTCGGTGCGTTATCTGATGCATTATTACCATGAACAGTCAAAGACTACAACTTTTCAAGCTTTGGGAAACCGGCGTTGACTGAGGTAACTGTCACCCCTCCTCCCAACACATGCAACGGTTAGCGACTGGCACTGAAGCTACCGTGGCTCTACGAAGCGAACCAGTCAACCATCGGATGGCCACCATTCGATCACAGTTGACTACTTTTATGAAATACAGTTAGTTGCAAGTTTCTGACTGATGAGATCACTTGCAATCCAATAAGCTAGTATCCTGATTTCCTTATTCAGAATTATAAAAGCAATTTCATCCTGGCAGATGTCTTCAAGCGTCTTGGATATCTGCACTACTGCTGAAGACTCCCAAACTATACAGTGGACGTTATGGGCGTCTAAGGTGCGATCTCATAATGGTGTACGTGATCCTAAGCAACCCAGCCACCTAATACTCAGTCAAAACACCTCACTAAGAGATCACCACTTTATGCTGGTCGTGCAGTACAGCTGCCTGGAATGTCGGCGAAACTATTTCTCCCTTCGAGTGGCACATCCTTGGAACGCCCTCCCGGAACATGTAATTAATGCACTCACCCTAGCCCTTTTCACAAAACTCCTTGACGATACTCTGTCACATTTACACTAAGTGTTATAACACATAACCACCAGATGCTGGCACTAATGCACAACAGACAGTGGATAGGGTCATAATCCTACTCGAGAATGAATCCCTCCAAAGCCCTTGCACACAATTTGTTAAAAGTTGCTACTGAAGAAACTGGATTTCTGTATCCCGTCGACCCGATATAGCTGCACACGAGTAAGCACTGTTTTGCTATTTTTAATTTTTTTCTCGCTTATTAAATGATCTATAACCACTCCCCTTACTGCTTTGTGTGTGTACATTCACATTTCAAACTCCCTTTATACGGCAGTGTAGTTAAATCTGTAATCGCCCAAACTGTGGACTCCATTATCCCTTGAGATAACTCTTCTCACTCTAAACACCCTATGCGACATATCAAGCACCTGCTTTTTTACACGTTATAAATCATTGTTCATTTTTCTTCATTGTCGACAGTCATGTTCAAGCAATATTAGTCCAAACAACATGAAACGTAATAATCAACATTACCTGGTGAAAAGTGCAGTAAAGGTTGTATTTTACTCCAACTATGGCTAGCTTTCAGCAGATAGACAGTTTCCAATATAGAAAAAATCGTCAGAGGCTAGCTTGGTCATGAAACGTTTGTAACAAGTTCATTCAAGTTGAAGGAATACGCTACCTAAGCCCTTAACTCCCAAGCTATGCTTGTTCTTCTCAGTCATTTTAAGTTTTCCTAGATGACAACCACAAAAGCATGATAAATGAGACCTCCACCTCATCTCCACGCAATAAATTTTCATGTGTCTTTGGATGTGCCGTTAATAGCGAGTAAATATATTTGGTTGGAGACAGTTCATCACGGTCCACTCTCAATCAGCAGGCTTTGTAAAGTCTGATAAAGCACTAAACGCCGACGTTTTGAGCTTCTGAGTTTCATCTGTGGTGCACCTTTCAAGGAGGGATGAGGGGTGAAGGATTAATGTTGCGCTACAATTCATGCATCACCTACCTATCACCTACCAAAGTTACAACAAATTAACCAATGTTATTCATCCCAATGTCTAGGTTCAAATGAAAGGACGTTTGTTAACCTGCTGGAACCACGCCTTCTTAGGACGAACCAGCAGCTGTACGCAAGGGTCGAACCATTCATACAGATAATTCTCTAATCACGAGCCAATATTCTTTCAGCACTGCGAACTGAGTGTTTTCCATGTTACGGCTGAGCAGAAAAAGTAATTTGTCCGTTTAGCGGAAAACATACGCAATCTGGACGGTAATAAATTTGGAGGGAAAATTTGGTTGATTCGATCGCTGGAATCCCAGTATAAGTAACTAATGTCTACGTATTGCCATATAACAGCACAACACTCAGCGTTCGGTTTAAAATTAAAAGCACTCGTCAGACAAATATATGGCTCTAAACCAAGGACTAGGGGATGAAAGCCAAAGTTTTATCCTAAATTCATTGAGCTTGGGCAATCAAAACTTGACAAAACAAAATAACTCATCCATAGTCATGCATCTCCCGGACACTGGGCACGCCACCAACTTGGCTGAGTCATTCAAAGTAATCTATCAGGCACCAGACAATCGGTCAAAGTGCGTTCGTAAGCGATCGCTGGGAACGTATTTAAAGTAAATGGAAATCGGGCGTTGCCCACCCAAAAACACTGCACAACCACGACGCGTTTCGATGTAATTTCATCTCAGCAGGTGGAGATAGCACGCCTCGATCCTGCGACCATTGGAATAGTAGCCTAAATGACTAACGTTCATTTCAATGTGAATCACAGTCCATTATTTTGTGATTGCGTGTCGCAATCCAATCACGCAACGTGTTGTCCAAACGTGACCCTCCAATTAGTCATTTACCGTTGTGCCAAAAGCGTTGCCCACCATGACCCGGTAGCCAAAGTGGTAGTGGTTTAGGCTACTATTCCAATGGTCGCAGGATCGAGGCGTGCTATCTCCACCTGCTGAGATGAAATTACATCGAAACGCGTCGTGGTTGTGCATTGTTTTTGGTTGGGCAACACCCAATTTCCATCTGCGTTCGTATGCTTTTACTTACATCCGCGGAGGACATCGCGATTCGGTTGTACTAGCCGGAGTTGGGAGTTCAGAAACGGCTCGTTCAGACGTTAAATCTGCCTTGGCCCACTTGAACTTCAACATCCGGCTCATGAAATGGAGTGTACGCCACATTTGTGACCTAACGTATGATTACTGTGCTTGATCAGTGACTCTGAACTGAATTTGTCTGACCAACCTTTAGATTGTGTCAT
The DNA here is from genome assembly GCA_944474145.2 of Dicrocoelium dendriticum. Classification (NCBI taxonomy): domain Eukaryota; kingdom Metazoa; phylum Platyhelminthes; class Trematoda; order Plagiorchiida; family Dicrocoeliidae; genus Dicrocoelium; species Dicrocoelium dendriticum. The sequence goes on along the minus strand of OX104060.1, from coordinate 78,970,884 downwards.
TTTGTTTTCTCCCACCTGTAATTGTACAAGCCTGATGAGGAATTATTTAAAACGTATATTCGTTTGCAACGAATATTAAAACAGGTTATGCCTAATGCAGGGATCATTTTAATGTACTCGTTATGTGGCTGGATAGCAGTGTGCAATCGCACTGGAGACCAACATTTGCTTTGAAGGGAATCGCAGTCAGTCACTGGAAATATAACAGTGCCGATAAATATTGGATGCTCTACAACTGGCTTTATACTAGTTTGAATTCACTCAAGTGAGGTATCTTAGGTGAGCAAATACCAGGGTAGGTGGAATTACCTGATAGAGAATTCGTCTACACATCACCCAACACTGAGTGCAACAGTTGTCAAGACGATGAACAGTTCATTGCAGATTCGTTTGAAACCCGTGATTCGTGATTGCACTGCGGGCAATCAATAGTCCCCCCATAAATTTAATGTTATCAAAAGTTAACACCTAGCATTTATTCGCTTTACTTGAAGTCCCGATTGTTGAGCAAACTGATCGATTTCAATTCCAGGGTAGCTAATGGACAAACTGAGATTTGTTCAAAACATTTGGTCCCCTTCAGCCACTTGGTCAAAGCAGAAAGAAGGCACACATTGCGAAATGTTAACATTTCGATTGTTCTCGTCAGTCGCGTACACAATACAAGCAGAAACATATACACAATTATATACATGGCAAAATATTGGCAAACCAATCAAAACGTCAAAATCAAGTCCAAGGCAATCGGATTGATTGCCTCAACAGTTTCTGTGCACATAGCACTGGTTGATAAGCCCTGATAGGCAACGCTTCACTGATTGCCAACATTATCGGGTTTTGGTTACGTAATAGCACTTTGAACGCAGTCTTAGGGTCCACATTATGACCAGTTGTCACGAGGTGCTTAGTGATAGATGATGACAGATTCCGGTTCATTCTGGGAGGCGCTCCATTTGGTTGCGTCATCATTTGCTCGACCCACTTTGGCAAATGTTCAGCAACTCTCTGAGCTAACCGACGGTTAGTCCTGCCTATGTAAACGTCACTGCAACTGCAGGTGAACTGATAGACCACATGCGAATGCGAACTAGCCGAAGGGTGGCTCTGATGGTCATGAAAAACAAGTTTTCGAGTCGTGTGCATGAGACGCAACTGTGCAGTCGTGTACGTGCGCGTTAGAGCGGACCTGAGCTTGTGTCCGAAGTCGTTTGCCACCTGGTCTCCCTTGAAGGGCAGGAACAGATAAACAGCTTTTTCCTCTGCCGTCAGCACCGGCAATTTCTTTTTGGGGAGTCTGCTATGCACTTGGATGAACTTTTCAGAATAACCATTTGCCACCAAGGTCCTATGCAGAAACTTCTCTTCGGCTTCCAGTGTATCCGGACTACAAATACGTCTGGCCCGGTAGAAAAGCATTTTCACTAGGCCGCGTTTGTATGCAACCGGGGCAAAACTGGAAAAGTGAAGGTACTGCCCACTCCAGGTTGCCTTGCGGTAAACGATGCGCTGATTCAATTCAAATTCAATTGAATTTAAATTCAATTCACCTTAGCTTATCAGTCTCCCACGAGATGGAGCAACACGGCTCCCTGGCATTTTTGGATATCCTCATTAAGAGGCGGGACGGATACACTGGAAGCCGAAGAGAAGTTTCTGCATAGGATCTTGGTGGCAAATGGTTATTCTGAAAAGTTCATCCAAGTGCATAGCAGACTCCCCAAAAAGAAATTGCCGGTGCTAACGGCAGAGGAAAAAGCTGTTTATCTGTTCCTGCCCTTCAAGGGAGACCAGGTGGCAAACGACTTCGGACACAAGCTCAGGTCCGCTCTAACGCGCACGTACACGACTGCACAGTTGCGTCTCATGCACACGACTCGAAAACTTGTTTTTCATGACCATCAGAGCCACCCTTCGGCTAGTTCGCATTCGCATGTGGTCTATCAGTTCACCTGCAGTTGCAGTGACGTTTACATAGGCAGGACTAACCGTCGGTTAGCTCAGAGAGTTGCTGAACATTTGCCAAAGTGGGTCGAGCAAATGATGACGCAACCAAATGGAGCGCCTCCCAGAATGAACCGGAATCTGTCATCATCTATCACTAAGCACCTCGTGACAGCTGGTCATAATGTGGACCCTAAGACTGCGTTCAAAGTGCTATTACGTAACCAAAACCCGATAATGTTGGCAATCAGTGAAGCGTTGCCTATCAGGGCTTATCAACCAGTGCTATGTGCACAGAAACTGTTGAGGCAATCAATCCGATTGCCTTGGACTTGATTTTGACGTTTTGATTGGTTTGCCAATATTTTGCCATGTATATAATTGTGTATATGTTTCTGCTTGTATTGTGTATGCGACTGACGAGAGGAATCGAAATGTTGAGATTTGTTTGTCAACGGAGGTGTGCCCCATAAAGTACTGATACAACCTCGTCTACAGATATCACCCGTTCATGGTAAAAGCGTCACCTACTACCGTTTCATCTTGGATTTGAGTCACACTTCCACCGCCTGTGTGAAAACTGCAAGAAGGCACGAAGCCAGCTGGTGGGTTGAGAAAAGTAAGCGATAAATTCGATACGACTGTTAAGGGAGAAGCCGTGGTTTTAGAAACCATCCCTGTTCCCTTACTTACATGGCACTGGAGGATTAGCTTCGCTATGGCACGATTAGCATGTATATGTTAGTTATGACGGTGTGCCAAATTCTCCCGTGGCCCTGTGTTACAAGCTACAAGCTTGCAGGTCTTATTTCTGGTACTGGCGGAAGAGGCGCAAGACTAAATAACACAACAAAGACGATATCTGACGCATTGAGTGTTGTATGAAAGGATGATTGATATGGTACTATTGCGGCGGCTAAACGGAGCGAATACGGGCACACGGTGTTAAGACACTAGGCTGTGCTGACAGCTTGCACGGGTTTCAGGACAGGCCGGCGAACAGCGTGAGCTCTGTTTGATCAAAGCAGTGTCGTTCCTTTAATCAAACGAACGACCAGCTATGATAAACCAAAGCAAACCAGTTATGCGAAATGCATTCATACTGGTTGAGGACAGGACGCCGAGGATCGGGAGATCAGGGATTCCATAATTAGAATGTATGATTGACCCATGAACAGAAATGTCCCCTTTCATAGAACACACGCACCATTTCGCGGACCTAGGCTTTAGGTTTCATGGTTGGATTGAGCGTCAGGCAGAGCAGACCATAGGAAGAAATACCTTAGTCGAAGTGGTAAAGGATCTTCAGTACAATTTCAACTTACCTCTCCTATGAGAGTAAACTCAGATGTCTAGACTGGTAAGCTGTTTCATTGTTGTCTGCTTGCCGCAGATACGGTTCAACACTCACTTACTAAGACTGTCAGTCACATATATTCAGCTCACAATGTGTCCCAATTTCGTTGTAGTCAATGGTGGTTTCAAACCTTATTAAACATGATCCGGTGTGATATTAAATATTTAGTATCTCCAAGGCAAGCAAGCAATATCGTTAACGCGTCATGGCATTTCGATTGCCCACTGCGTTACACCTCCGATTTTATCATCTCGCCGTTTTACAAAAATATCTCACAGCGAGTGGCGTTTTCACTTAAATGACATCTCCCAAGCTCACACACACTTAATTAGCATTTCCATGGAACGCCTGGTTGCCATCCGCTTTAAGCTAATGCAATTCAGCTGTCACCACTTCGAGGATCATGGATCGAGCTAACACTGAATCACTTGGTGATATGACTTAGCCATTCAACTCAGCTAACCTCCAAGTAGACAGGCTTGGGAATACGTTGTTAGAACGTAAGACCATCTAGGGAGCAACTGATTTCAATGATTCATCATCAGACCATTACGATCATTTGGAGGCTAGAAAGCAAAATCAACCCAGTTAGTTCAAAACGAATTGATCACGTGAATGTCAATGTCAGAGTTGAGAAAACGAATTAGGTCTTTGAGGGCTAGTTGCTTGCTACCGCGTCTGACCGAAGGCAGTCGACCTGGGCGTCTTCCCTCTTCGCTGGCCAGGGAAGCTGGAGGGTCTGCACTAGCTACTTCTGTGAGCATAAGGGTGGCTGGAACAATCGAATGCATGTTACTTCAGCTGTCTCAAGTGTACAAAGGCGGTAACCTTTCGTTCGGTGCGGCGAAACCTTTGTAAACTAATCGAAATGCTTGTTTCCAATCCACCTTATGGCCGGTGTCCACAATGTGGGTCGGAATGGCGCTACTAATGGTCCCGGCGCCCCTATGACGCAGCCAACGAGGGCAATGTTCGTTCACGCGTTTGGACAACTGCCGCGCCGTTCTACCAATATACATCGCGCCACAGGAGCACACGAATTGATAAATTACCACTGAGGTGGTCAGCATCGGCATTTTGTCCTTGTTTTGTGAACGAATGAGTGGTTCCGTTGAAAACATGCACTTAACGAGGCTGCTGGAAAGCTCGACTTTACCGTGGCCGAAAGGCTTCTGGTTAGACGCACGGTAGCCATGTCGCGTTTGAATAGTAAGCGAATAAATGACTCTTCCTTTGGTGCTGCTAACACTGGCACTGAGCTCGGTTTTTCTTGGAAGTTCCTTAAGATAAATCTATCGGGATAACCTTTTTCACGTACAGTATTCTGTATGAACGTTAACTCCGCGTCTAGGGTGTCTTCCGTACAGATTCGACGTGATGTTAACGTAAGACAGTGAATCAAGTTGCGATTCTATCTCATGGGAACGAAACTGTAAAAGTTCATGTACTGACCTATCCACCTTTTATTTCTGTAGACCTGACGCTGGATGGAACCCTGTGGTCTCCTAGTTAAAATGACATCAAGACATGGTAGCCGATTATCGCTTTCCTTCTCGTAAGTAAACTACACATCTGCATGCACTCGTTTAAAGTGGTCAAGAATTTCACCCAGATTAACATGTTTATCCACGACAACGAATATATCGTCCTTGTAATGATTACAGCAGTTATTCCCCACTCTAACGGCATGCATTCAACTCACCCATGCCCACAGAACGTATTTAACAAATGCCCTACAAATCCATGACTAGGAATTTTCGAATTATAAAAGTATACTACTTTCTGCCTTAGAGAAATTCGGCCACTCCTGATCTAAGGAAAATATTTACTTTTAATCAGATTTTCAAAACAACAATAATGACCAAAGATCCTAGCACAAGAAAAACGCTAAGAATTATTGTCTTCGAGATGAAGGTATAAACTAATTGCATTTTCCTCTGATGCCCATTTAGGAGCAGAGTTTTATATTGGTATCAGTGTCATTCTCAACTTAGTGGGTCATTTTCTGTGTGGCCTCATATTTTACTCTAAAAAATGTCGAGATATTTTAGAATTACGTTTTGTCTTAATAAAAGTTTTAGAAGACACATCTTAACTTTTGGAATGTAAACAAGAAAAGGAAATCTGTTAATTTGTGTAACATTTTAGCTGTACAATGCATAACAGAAAAATGATGAAGTTTTGCAAGCCAATTTTGAAATTTCTCCGTGTATCCAATAATGTCGGCCCACAGCTCAATATAGACACTTAGTTTAATATATGCATAATCTCCTAGCCAACAACTGAACCAGCTACATTTAGAAGCATTGGCACTTGGGCCAAAATTCTGCCTCTCTCAGCCAAAATGCTGGCAAATTCATCTGGAGACCCAAATTGAGGATTTAATGCACCAGTTAGTTGATTTGACACCTTTATCTTTACTTGCACTTGACACGTTTAAGACCACGTTGGTACATCTCGCCCATCAGTATCGGAACTTTAAGTCCCAAACATATAACATCTTAACAAAAAGCACCGTGACGCAATCAAGGAGCTGTCATCCAACCCAGAACTAATCCTTTTCCGATCAGACAACGGATCTGGCTGAGTATTGATGAACAGGTCTGGTTACATCTCTAAACTAACAACAATTCTGAGCGACACCAACAAATTCCGAAGAGACGCAATCCAAAACGAGACCACTTCGCAAGAGGAAACAAAAATCATTAACATTTTGAAAGAGTTAAGAAGGTCGAAACACCTAGATGATATACTCTTCTCAAGGTTGACCCCATGCAGCTCACGCACTCCGCAACTCTATGGTTTGCCAGAAGTGCACAAAACAAACGTTCCCATGTGACCAATAGTGGACATGTCTACTTCCGCTTTTCACTCTGCCACAAATTGGATAACAGGTTTGCTGGAACCGGTTCGCAAAGAATTGTCGATTCATACGGTCAAAGACACGTTTGATATTGTCAACCGAATGGAAAACCTAAACGTGAAGAATAAATTAATGCTTTCGTTTGATGTGGAATCACTTTTCACGACTGTGACATTCATTTGTGATTTTATCCCTGAGAGAAATATTGATGTTGGAATTCCGGTGAATAAATTAAAGGAATTGATTCTGCGTTGCACCTTTAACGTACAATTTTTGTTTAATGGAATCTATTGTAGACAGATGGATGGAGTCGCAATGGGTTCTCCTCTAGGCCCTTTTTTGGCCGACATCTTCTTTTCAAAGCTTGAACATGGAGACCTGAACACCCTTATATGTTCATTTGATTTATACTGCCGTTACATTAAGACACTTTCATTGTCTGCGACTCTTCCATCGATTATCTAACCCTATTAGAAAAGTTTAGCAAAGTGTATCCATCATTAAAATTCACCAGAGAACTTGAGCTAGTTGGCTACTTGGCGTTCTTAGAGGTTCCATTGCATCGGCATGCAAACGGGAGGAGCAAAAGGAGGGCTTTCCGCAAAGCGACATGAGTAGGTCAATACATCCACTTTCTTAACTTCGTACCGCTGAGATATAAGAAGAATTTAGTCCGTTGCCTATACCATCGTGCCAGAGCAATCTGCAGTCCAGAGACGCTGGAAAACGAAACCAAGCTAATCCTTAACACGCTGCAAGAAAATGGATACCCTGTACCTTTCCTCAAAAGCACTCCAAAGAGCTTGATGCTGTCAAATGTGCCCCTACAGTGCCCCAAAGGGACGTATTCCATGCAGTTCCCTTTAAAGGTGACGTCGTTTTCGAACTGTTGAATAAAAACTCTCGACCGCAGTTGCCAAGACATTTCCAGTCGCTAATCCAAAACTACTTGCCGAAACATGACCTTTGCCTCTTCAACGCTAAAAGGATAAACTCCCGGTTTGGTCCGAATCCTTTGTTTTATACCAGTACACCTGTACCTGCGGTGCTAGATATCTTGGACATACGACCAAGAGTTTGTCCAAAAGGATCGCTGAGCATTGTCCTTCGTCACTACGAAAAGGCACGGCGAAACCCATCAACAGTTCCGTTGTAAAACACTTGGTCGACGCTGGATACCAATTCCAGATGAACCAGTTGTTTCAAGTCGTTTAGACTATCCCAAAACGCTACCCAAAACAGCTTAAGAAAAATCTGTTAAGCAAATCTTAAGCCATTGCAATCAAGGTTTTGAAACTAGAGCTGTGCAAACAGCGCACACTTTTGTAGACTCTGAAATTGCCTTGGCCTTGAACTTGATATATGACCAGCCTTGGTCACCTGCTTCCTAATGCAACAGTATGATTGATCAAACCACTGAGTTAGTTTTCATACTGCCCAGTTAATGAGTTGTTTGCTCTCTGTACAAGACTCTGTGAGCTTTATTCCTTCCAATATTTGTTTCATATTTGTATACGCCCGATGCGAATTATCGAAAATAATGCTCTTCGTGCATTCGCTTACTTCTAATATAGAAGAAGCTTGAAAAAGATTGAATAAGATTGATGTGTAAAATACACGAATATACCGACCATTATGGTTGTTCTTTGAAATGGGGCAAAAATTCGCCCACCATGCATCATAGCAGTAATTGGGGATGGGCCAAACTGTTTACAAAATGTCCAGTTACATTTGGTTCCTCTTTGCAATGAGACTAATACTTGGGTGATGTCCGCAACCTAGACTAATTCGTATTTAAAACTCGATACCCGTTACTGATTTCCAGATAATAGTGTTTACATCATTAGTGTGTCACTCTAATTTGTCGATGAATAGAGTGCCATGAGTCCGTAAGTGTTTCAGTGACACTATCAAACGGCGTCTAAGAGAAAGACAGCGAACATCTGCTAAGAAACCGGTTGTATCTGTCATACAGTTGCGGATATTTAAACATGGACTACGGAACATTCGAAGAAGTGTATACCATAATAACCCTTTCGCACCTTATGACGTTTTATTGATTAGTTAGCCCATTTGTGTTTTGCAACGTACTTAATGTACGCATGCTGTTCCCACGCTGTTTGTTTGTTTTATCAGTGAGAAAAAATTGCAAAAGATACATAAAACAGAAAGTGAATATAAGTTAGCAAGAGCTAACCTCATAGATTTAACTAATGCATTTTTCATTCTTAGGTACCTGATTCATCTAGTTGCTTTCCGTTTAAACTACTTCGACCCAGTGGAAACAATTAAGAACGCAAAATTTCCATTGCTTTTACAGGCAGGCTCCATCAGCCGTAGGTTGGTGCAATTAAAATAAACATATATCTTTAGTGCCATTTTCTAGAGTGCATATAACGATAGCGGTTGTAAAACCGTGAAATCTGTGGGAGAGCAAAACTCGTTTAATGTGTCTGAAACAGTTTTGCTAATGATTAAACTCAAGGTGTAATTCAGCACAGCGTTCGCGAAGGAACCACTTGAAATGAAGTTAGCTAGAATATCCATTTGAACGGTGTCGTTTGGTATTCGCACAGGAAAACTTCAAACTGATTAGTCATGCAATATATGCATTAAAAAGCCACACGCAAACTGCGAAAAGAACAACCACGTCTAGGTGTGTTAAATGTCTCTAAGAAGTTAAATCATTTTCCCTTCTTAAATACTCAACTCAGACTGCCACTGTGTAGCTCTGGACATTTGGTTAAGTATCCTAACCACCAGCTGAGCATAACCCGACATTCTCTGCAAACGCACGATACTACTGACTACTTCAAAACTGCTGAGCAAAAAAGACACATCCGACTGACGGAAACGGTATAAGTAAGCCTGAGAAGGGTAAACGTTACAGCAATCAAGGTTAGCTGCAACGAAAAATAGTTAACCGAATTGGAATGGGTACAAATTTAAATAGCTTCGCTGGCGGTGATCTCCTCACACGTTAACCGTAGACTAACAACCAACCGCATAAATGATTTGGAGGTCATTTTTGGGTATTCGTTGTGGAATTGCTCTGTGAAGCGCCATCTTACTAAGAACCGTGATTCGCATTGATGTGAACCTTGATCATTTCCATCAGGGGAACAGTAACCGTTGACGCGGTTGGACATTGGGCTTCACTCGGGTGGGAAATACTCAGTTTTCAATAACCTCGTGCATGATGCACTCTAGCTCATTCACAATCTCCACACCAATAAGATAATTGTTCCAGTGTCGTCTTCGGAATCTGCCAGGCGGTTTGGACCATAGCACACAAAGCTAGTGCATCCTTATATTCAGGATGATGGAACCATGGAACAATGGTTTATTACGGGTAAAAAAGCGTTGCTTAACAAGTCCCGTGGGATGGAAATCATGGTGAAAAGTGAATTGCGTGATAAAGTGAAAAGCGGAGACGTTCGCGTATTAAACATATAAATCCATAAATCCGTTGGTTGGGAGTTTGGCAAGGCACCGTTGGATTGCGTTACAATTCATAAAATAAAATGTAAATATGACAACGCATCGTCAACTCGTTTTTTAAATATCGCCAGATTGGGAGCAGAGACGACATAATTAGGGAGGGCGTTCCAAGGTTGGCGTACGCAGTGGGAAAAGAAATTTCTACGGCAGTCAAGCTGGCTATACTGAATTGTCAGTTTCAGAGGGTGATCTCTTAGGTTGGTGTTGTGGTTCAATTCCAGCAGCGGACGGTAAATGTGGTTTGGGTTCTTCAGAATCTGGTAAACCATTATGAGATCCCCCCGCAAAAGCCGATATCGACCGCTGTACATTTTTAGAGATTTCAGTCTAAGCTGATGGGGCAGATGAAAGAGGCCCCTGGCGTTCTTGTTTGCCCTTCGTTGAGGAGTTTCGAGAACAACAAGATCCTGTTTTTGTCACGGCTGCCACGCCTGAATGGCATATTCCACTTGCGGTCACACGTAGTTGTTAAGCATTTGGGGAAAGTTTGACGGTTCAAACCGACCGAAGGCTCTGCGAAGGAGGCCGAAGTGTTGATTGCCGGTTCTCGTCACCTTCTCTGCTTGTTTTGAACACCAGAGATCTTCCTGTACCCACACACCCAGGTCACACTCCTGAGAGACCTTCTCCAAGGTGTGATCACCAAGCTTGCAAGAGCTCACCAGCTGTTGACACAGATGTTTCACCTTGCACTTAGCTATGTTCAATTGAAGCATCTTCCTCTTTGACCATTCGTAAAAGCAATCTAGGTCATGCTGGAACAGACCGTGGTCTGGCTTGTTACTAATTGCCAGCCATATATTGCCCCCATCGGCGAAAAGCAGGAAATTTGAGGAGATAACTGAGGCCAGATCGTTGGCAAACATCAGGAATAAGCGCGTTCCCAGCACTGAACCTTGTGGAACACCACATTCCATCACAATTGGGTTGGAGATTGATCCATAACACGTACTTGAAGCTTCCACTGGTGAAGGAAGCTGCCAGTCCAACCGAGAACAGGATCTCCGATTCCGGAACTATGAAGCCGTGGAAGTAGGATGCGGTGGTCAAAGTGGTCGAAAGCTTTGGGAAGTCCAGATAGATGACGTCAACGCCGATCGCATCATCAGAAACTTCCGTCCAACTACCTCGTGCAATCAGTAGGATGGTGATGCATGACCGGTGTTGACGGAAGCCATGCTGTTCCGTTACCAAGATGTTGCATTTTTTCAAGTAGTCCATTAAAACCTCAGCAACGACCGCTTTCATCACCTTCGCGAGCACAGCGAGGAGAGTCGCTAGACGATAGCTTGTAGGATCTGAACGACTACCGCCTTTAAAATTAGGAGTGATAATGCCACGCTTCCACGTAGTGGAGAATTGTTGTTCATCAAAACACCTTTGAAAGAACTGTGACACGGGTTCAGCTAGCATGTTAGCCGTAGCCTTCAGCGCCTTCGGGCGGATGTTGTCCGCTCCAGGAGAACTATGCTCACGCAGTAAGAGTAACTTCCTTGGCACAATTGATTGGTTGAAAATTACGTTTGTAAACAAAGGTGTCGGTAATGCGCTTGATATTATGGAACAGGTAGAGGTTGCGAGTTAGAAAACTGGGGCGTATTGTAGCCGCAGGGCATTAGCTGCTTCTTCGGCGCTTTATAATCTACCGCCTGTCGTGAAAAGTGGAGGGATTCCATGCTTCACTTTACGAAGCTTCTTGACATGCCTGTATAGCAGTTTGTTTTTTACCAGGAAGTTTTGCTTGGCACTGTTGATAAGTTACTTTGTCCCCACGGACAAGTGCAGTGCAATGGTTGTGATGGAAATTGCCCCAAGGCTCTGAGTCGGGCTTAATCTTGTAAGCACGCCATGCTTCATCCCTTATCGTCAGGCATTTTCGAGTCCTGTTTTTTATAACTAAAGGCACTTTTGCGGGACGAAGAGGCTTGGTCTGTGATGCTCCGTTGATGATGTCGCTGAATTTATTAACGAACTCTGCCCATACCTTGTCAAGGGGACTTTTGTTTGAGAAAACCCAGGCAGCTGCCTCGGCGAGTTCTTTCAATACCTGGTAGCGTGTGATTGTATGAGTTAGTTCCGAGTGTTCAGATGGATACTCTGCATAACACACATGGTTGAACGTTGTTACTACATGGTCACTGAGATCTAATGGACTATCCATTAATAACTTGTCAAGCATGAGCTCTTCATTATTGAGCACAAGGTCCAATATAGTCGGTTTGTTGGCTGTGCTGAATCTAGTGAGCGTGGTGACATGATTGTACAAGGGAACATTAGCGATCAGTTCATGTAAGTCGGCTTCGAACTGCTCACTGGGCGACGCCGAAACCTCCAGATCGTGTAGATTGAAGTCCCCGGAGATGAGAATGTGGCTGTACCTAGTGCGTGTTACCATGTTCAGGCCACTTATCAAGCTGGAATCCATTTCCGTAGTGGACGTTTGGGGGGGGGGGTAAACGATAGCTACGAGACATGCGTTCTTAGTCGGAGACGGCTCCACATTGAGTCGGAAAGGTGTGTTTCCAAATCATCAACAATTGTACATTGCAGGTCGCTGCGATAGTAGAGTAGGACCCCACCTCCTCTGCTGGTCCGTCGTACCGAATGAGTGACATTCCGGCTATCTTAACCTCAGCATCACTCACCTCTTTGTGTAACCAAGTTTCGGTAATAGAAATTAGGTCCAAGCATTCTCGACTTGACGTAGTCGAAGTCCGATTAGTTTACTGAGGAGCCCTTGGGCGTTAGTGTACATATATGAGAGTTTCTCAGGTGTAAGCAATGTTCCGGAGGTTATAAAACTCATACGTGAAGTTTCGCCAAATATGAGTGGCGGGCAACTAATCGTATTTTCGAGGATGTAGCTTCACATCTGTTGAAAAACACTGTTGAGAGAGATCGGTTGATATCACCCAAGTTTAAGAAGTAGAATCATTTACTATCTAGTTAGAGTTCACTACCCTTTCGAATGTGTCTGCGGTGGTCACCGATATTGCCATTCATCACGTATGCCACTAAAAATGCTTTTCACATGTCCAAATCTGCCATTTATAAGGGATGCAGTTGAGGCGTAAAACGTTCTATATCACGCAACGTAACAGAAATAGGGTTTATCTGACTGTCCACAATGAACTTCACCGTCTCATCATTAACTAATTTCAGGCGGCGATAGCAGCAATTATCCTCGGCTGTACGAGATACTAACGGCTTAATGCGATCGGTTGTCTCAATAGAGTCTGGTGACTTCCAGACTGACTCGATATAAAGTAAGTGTTGCAATAATCTTAACATCTTATTATACGAAACCGTGGTCGGACGATCTGCGTTGCCCTGAGTTTGTAAATCACGTCCTCAATGCTTTTGAATTGTCCCCCACCCTCACATGCCATGAATTAGGTTAGGAAAATGTTGGACATTATAGCACACTCGCTGCTGGATGGCTGCTCATTAGAAGTGCGAAGACTCTTGCGCACAATTCACCGAACGCTAGCTGGGTCGTCGCTTTCCAACCCATTTAGATAAGACAGTTGATTCTTCGCTCAGTTTGAATGCATCAGCTACAGTAATGTACCAACTTCCCCTTGAGTGAATCTAGTCGGCTCTGAGATCCATTGGTGACCTCTGGGAGTACTGTAGATAAATCATAAGGGGAACCCCCCTAGGAACTCTCTATACCTCGTTTTCTTAATGCACTGTAAAGGATTGGCTGTTTATTCTCGTTCTGCTTTTGACTTTCGGTCCACGTGCAACCAGATGAATTCTGCCCAGCCGTATACTTTGGCTAATGATGTAAACTTAATTTTCACACCTTTCACCTTCGTCCTTTGAAGACTTTTCTTGATGTAACCGTTGTATTTGCTATGCAAAGTCATTGATTGAAGCAGATATAAGTCAAAATCATTGCACAGCGCACGATTCATTCGATTTTATTACTCGGTAATAAGAAAAGCATTGAAAGGTTGTGAGGTATGTCGGTATTCTGGCAAATACATTTTCCATTAAGTGCTCAAAAACCTGGCCAAAAAATGTTAATATTGTCCTGGCTGGTTCCCAAACGTCTGATCATCCAGTATGCCCTCAGGATGTGTTAGTACCCTCATCCGTAGAGACTGAAGCCTTGCAGCGAGCGGTGTCATCCATTAAAGTTCCGTCTATTAATGGCTTTTCTTATCCCGCGTTACCCAACCAATTTTCGGAGTTCATTGCTGAAACTCAACTGCAACGTCAACCTGAAACCTTCCATAAAACTGATTTTAGTTAATCTGCTGAAACTGTCACAAAATACTTCACTATTTCTGAATTTCCTATTGGGATCATACTTCCAGCACCAGTCGTTTCTAACCCACGCTAGTTAAAATTATAGGGTTTCCAAATGATGGACTCAGGCACTCACACTTCGTTATTACGCATGCTACTGTTCTTTTGATTCTTTTCTTTTGAACATGATGTTTAGCCTAATCGTCAGGTAAAAATGCAAAACAATTGGGACGGCTTTTGGCCGGATTAGCTATCAGCTTTTTTCTTCCGGCACGTTCATCCGAATCCACGAGATCCTACCATTGAGACGTGCAAATCCCACGAATTACCCTTGATAGCTCATGTTTCATCGTTTATGTATTCATTCGTGCGCAGATTAAGTTTCCGTGTGCGTAGTTCTTACCTTAAGCCAAATCTTTGCAAATAGCACTGCACCCTAAACCAAAATTTATCGATGAGTTACGTGTCATTTGTCAATGCATAATGATGTTTCTAGCATGACGTTTGCTCTTAGGCTTTTGCGTCCTCTGCCCGTTGCCGTGAGTGGTTATTGAACCAAGCCTTTGCACGCAAACGATAACGGACGGACGTCAATTTCTACTACTGGATATCATGTGGAGTAAGTTAAAACAGTCGGTCGATTTTGCCTTTCATTCGCACTGTTCACCGCTTATGGTTAATCACTTACTAATATTTCTTCACTAGAAGAAGCAGTATCATCAAGTAAGCATTCAAAACTTCATAGCCAGATGTAACCCGCCTGGCGGCGAGACGCTTGCATTCACGTGCTCAGCGGGCGGCCTGTATCTAACGGCGACGAAACTATATAAAACCCGGTAAATCCCCTACTACTTACAAATAAGCAGTGGTCGCCTTAGCAGCTTACGTGCCACCTCGATTGGTGGGGGCTTGCAAAGGAAGTCGTTGCTCTGGGGGCTAGCCCTGTCCTCTGCACATTCACAACATACAAGACAGTGGAGGAATATCCGCTCTATATCGCAGTTAGATATCAGTCATGGCGGTCCGCTGCTGTCGCCCGTGGCTCAATGACATAATTCGCTGACTCGCAAGAGTACGATCTTGGGTTCGACTCCGGCACGACTCCGCGGGTGAGTGCTACTGACGAGGCCCATTAGGACGAAACGGCCGTCTAGCGCTTTCCTGGATGTGTGGTGGCTGTCTGCTTGTTCTGCGACAAAATTATACAAAAACTGACTTCACGATATCTGCATGTATTACCGTTGGGAATGCAGGAGCTTTTGTCTCTGGGCTGTTAGTCAGATGACCGGAACCATTCACCGGAATTCGCCCACATGTTTGCTCTTGTTCTTCCGAGGTGCGCTCGAGTTGGGGCATGCACTGTACCTAGGAAAGCATAGGCCCACGACAGCTGTCGTAACAACGTTTAGGTGAAAAATGGGGTCAACGACCACACCTTTATTTTCGTTCTTAATTTGCTTGGATGATATGATTAAAACAATATATGCTTCTTATTTGCGCAGTAGATCAATGTTGCTATACTGATTGTGCCATAGTTTATATGACAATAATTGTAATAATTTAGTGCCCTAGTGCACGTGGTATGATGGGTTGCAGACTTAGCGCTTGGACTCTTTTCCCAGCTATGCAAACGCGTCATCGTTGAGCCAATGTGATTGAGCTGCAAATCTGTGTTTTGGAAAAGAAATTACTTCCTTCTATCTTGTCAGCACTAGACTAGTATAAAAAGCCCATCTACTGCAGAGCATAAAAGAACCTTGAGCACTTTCCCTTGCATAAAGAATGCAACACCAGCCTCAGCATGGGGCACTGCATAAATATATGTATATATATATATATATATATATATCCATCGCAATAAGACTGGACCTTACCGTGTTGCGATGGTTTGTGTGCCTCAGTGATCCATTGAGCTATACTGGATGGTGCATTTTGCACCTTCAGAGCCACACATACCAGATTGGTCAATGGTTAGAGGCCAGACAAACTCAGTCTCCTGGTCCTCCAGGTTGGGGGTTGGAATGAGGGTGGCTCCTTATTCCTTAAAACGGACTCCTTGTAGCCCAACGCCAAACCCGCTGCCTTGCGGACAGGTTTTTGAACCAAAGGCTTTGGTTGAGAACCCTAATCGCTCTCCTGTCTAGGCCTGGGCAACCTGACAGTATCCTGCCCACGCAATACAATGAATCTTTCCCCAAACAAATTTCTGATGATCTGGCCACCGCAGAGGATAATCAACGGTGCACTATCTGCTGCATCGAGCAGGGTGGATAGGGGTTTGGATGCTACTGCTCAAGCCTTCCCATCTTCTTATTCCCCTTCTTGCGCTTTTTCACCCTTATCGTCCCGTTCCAGCTTTACTTTTATCCCCCCTGTTTTCACCCCCCCCATTCTCGGCCCTCCCCCACCTTGCTTCAATAGTCCCTTGCCTTTTAGTTTCAACTCACATGTGAACGCGGAGCGTCATTCCTGCACTGTCAACAGGCCCATGTCCAAGCAAGCGGCCCATTCCAGTTCATCGGCTTCCATTTGGAGCCCTCGATCCTCCTTCAGACTGGCATGCCTCAATGTTCGCACATTGCTTCAGATTGGTCAACAGGCAGCACTTGCCCGAACCTTGGAGACCCTCTCGATCGATATCTGCTGCTTTTCGGAGACCCGCCTGCAAGACTCGAGCTCTGTACTCACTCTGCGATCCCCTTCAGGTGACACTAGCAGCACCTTCTCATTGCGCCTATCCGGTGACGATGCAGCTTCGAGCACCTGCCAAGCTGGTGTTGGTATTGCCCTGAGTCCCCGGGCTGAAGCTGCTCTGGTTGATTGGATTCCAATCAGTAGCCGGATGTGTGCTATATGGTTGGCTGGCTCGTTCAAAACTTCGAAGTCGCGTGGGACTAACATGTGTCTATTCGTTATCGCTGCCTATGCACCGACAAACTGTAGCGATGACTCGGTAAAAGACGACTTCTATCGCCAACTGAACGAACTCCTTCGCCACAGAAGAAGCTCCGACACTGTAATGCTGGCTGGGGATCTGAACGCTCAAGTTGGAAAATTATCCACAGATGAGCTGCACCTGGGCGGCCAACATGGTATAGGCTCCTGTAATGATAACGGTGAGCGGTTACTTCATTTGTGTGAGGATGCTCGCTTATTTCTTGTGAGCACTAATTTCAGACACAGCACCCGCCGGAGGGTGACTTGGCGCCCACCAACCTCGAACCAGCTATGGACGCAAATCGATCACATTGCTATCAGTTACCGCTGGAGAGGCTGCGTCCAGAACTGTCGCTCGATTTGGAGCACAGGTGTTGACACCGATCATGCACTTGTATGTGCTGACCAGCGGATGCGCTTTGGCGGACGCCCACGACGATGTTGTGAGCGCATTGACACCGGCGGACTGGTGAATCCAGCTGTTCTGAACGCCTATCAAATTACGCTGTCATCCGAGTTGGATAAACGTTCACTGGATGCAATTGAAGCTCACTGGTCTCATATGCAACAGGCCTTACTAGCAGCAGGCAAATCCTCATGTGGTATGTCTAATCGCCAACATGAACATTGGGTCTCTTCACAGTCTTTGGAACTTATAGATGCTCGTCGGCATATTCCGGCTGGAAGCGAACACAATGAAACTCGCAAAGAGCTCCGGGCGAAACTCCGCGCTAGCCTGAAGAGAGACCGCGAATCCTGGTGGTCTCATCGTGCAACAGAGATGGAAATGGCCGCTGCCCTTGGTAACTATCGTGAGTTATTCCGTCTTATACGGGAAACGGGCAGCAGGAGACCTGGTGTTAGTGAAACTATACGTGACGAGAGTGGACAGCCTATCCACAACTTATCAAAACGCCTGGAACGTTGGGCTGAGCAATTTGAAAGGCAATTTATTCGGTCGGAATTGTTCCATTTCTCGCCGACCGGTAATCGCCCTGCTCCGTGGGCTGTTCCTTTGGATCCACCCTCTCGCTCAGAAGTCGAACATGAGGTCAAACTGTTGAAGTTCAATAAAGCCGCGGGACCTGATGACCTTCCTCCAGCCCTCTTCGAATTTGGGGGACCTGCTCTTGTGGATGATTTACACGAGTGACTAGTGAGCCTGTGGGAGCAGGAAACTGTCCCAACCGATTGGAGCCGCTCCATCATAGTCCCAATTTCAAAGGAGGCTCACGATCGGAATGCGGCAGCCATAGAGGAATCCGTCTGATCTCCATCGCCTCCAAATTGCTTGCCTCTGTCATCCTTCACAGACTGACTGGCACTCGTGAAAGCCAAATTCGTGAAGAGCAAGCTGGATTTCGTCGAGGTCGTAGCCGCATTGACCACATCTTCACCTTGCGTCAGTTGTTGGAGCACCGTCACATATATTGGCGGCCCACCGTTGTCGTGTTCCTCGATATCAAAGGTGCATTCGATTCGGTGGATAGACATGCACTTTGGGACTGTCTACTCAGGAAAGGTGTACCTGAGAAATATGTGAATATTATCCGAGCATTATATGCGCGTAGCTCGGGCAGAGTGAGGGCTTACAGCAAGTTGTCGTCGCCCTTTAATATCTCCAGCGGCGTGAGACAAGGATGCCCGCTGTCACCTTTCCTCTTCAACTTCGCTGTTGACGAAGTCATGGAAATCGTGTTTACAGGACACGACTTAGAAGGTGTGGAGCTACTCCCAGGAGAACGACTTCTTGATTTAGGGTATGCTGATGACATTGCCCACATCTGTGATAGTTCACAAACGTGCCAAGCGGCACTGGACAGATTAGCAATAGCTGTCCGTCACTTCGGGCTTTGCTTCGCACCCTCGAAGTGCAAAGCGTTTCTCCAAGATTGGTCTGGACCGCCTCCTACGCTGGCCCTTGGTAGGGATCAACTAGAAATCGTTCAAAAATTCAAATACCTGGGAAGTTGTGTCAGCGCCCGTGGGATTGAAGATGAAATCACGAATCGTATAGCAAAAGCTCGGGGTGCTTTTGCTAACCTTCGCCACTTATGGCGCCGGCGCGACATCACTCTTGCCCTGAAGGGTAGAGTGTACAATGCAGCAGTACGTTCGACCCTATTGTACGGTTGTGAAACCTGGCCGCTTAAAGCAGAGGACCTGAAGAGGCTAGTTACGTTCGACCACCGGTGGCTTCGTAATTTAGCTCACATCTGGTGGGAACACCGCGTGAGCAACGAGCGTGTTCGATGCCTTGTTTATGGCACAGGAAAAGGAAATGAACCGCTCAGCACCGTTATTTCACGCATCAGGCTCCGATGGCTCGGCCACGTGTTACGCATGCCAGCCCACCGACTCCGCGACGTGTGTTGTTTGCGCGCCGGGGTGTGGATGGAAGAAGAGGAGGGGTCGCCAAGCGATTACTTGGTCCAGAGGAACGAAGGCCCTCACTTCTGAGCTGGCCTCGGTTGGAGCGTATCGGCTCCCTGGTTGGGGTCCGAAAGACGATGAACACGTTTGGTTGGACACACTTGCTGATATGGCAAGGAGCCGACTTCAGTGGCGTTCGTGCTTTGAGTTTCTTTGTCCCACCGCATCCCTCTTAGCCTCCCCTCCAACCAAGATCTAATTACTCAGCCTTATATAATTTTGCGTAATAATTTTTTTGGATGCACAGAAGCCGGCTGGTAGCTTACCGGAACGATGCCCATCCGTTACCGGTAGCTCAGCCAGCTTTCACCAGTTGTTTTTTTCCTCTCCTTTTTCTTTGTATTGCGGCACAGTAGCTGAGGTGTTCCCCACCTCTAGCTAACGTGTATGATGATGATGATGTCTTTCCCGTGCTCAGTGCAATCAAACCTTGAAGAAATGACACAGGATTAATCATCAGATGAAGAACTTTGGGATTAGTTGAACAAGAAAATCAGAAGCAAAGAACGAGTACTTCTGTGGTGCCGATTAACTGGGGTGCAAATTCTGACGATGTATGCGAACATATTTTCTCAATGAAACCTGCAACTTCGAATCGGTACAACAGTACGATTGTTTCGTTATTTTTAACATTCAAGTTACTTTAATCTTTAATAATTCACGATAAAGATAATCGGTGAAAGTGTCCATGGAAAGAAAACTTTTGTGACAAATGTAAGATCCAAACCGTCATCATCATCAACAGCAGTACATCAGCTATTTGAACTGATACCTCGCTGCCATACAACCATGAGGACCTATGAAATAAAGAGTAAGAAGAAGGAGAGAAGGGGGACTTACCTGAAAACCTTAATGCCCTAAGCAAACATTCAGGGTCAAGGCGCCTACACCTTATGTAGAAAACATACCGTCATAAACAGCTGGCTATCGTACAAGGATAAGGCGGCATCGGCGAAACAGCTTCCTTACGGCTTTCACTGCCCCGCTTCTTGATCAGATTCAAATAAAAATATCAGAAAACGAATTTTTGGAATGACACTG
>OX104060.1:78924112-78950056 GCA_944474145.2 Dicrocoelium dendriticum | reverse complement strand
GAGAGTGTCATCCCAAAACATTCGTCTTCTGATATTCTTATTTGGATCTGATCATGACGCGGGGCAGTGAAAGCCGCATGGAAGCTGTCTCGCCGATGCCGCCTTATCTTTGCACGATAGTTAGCTGTTTGTGACGGTATGTTGTCTACACAAGGTGTAGGCGCCTTGAGCTTGAATGTTTACTTAGGGCACTAAGGTTTTCAGGTAAATCCCACTTCTCTCCCTCTTCTTATTCTTTATTTCATAGGTCCTCATGGTTGTATGGCAGCGAAGCATCAGTTCAAATGGCTGATGTACTGTTGCTGCTGCTGCTGCTGCTGCTGCTGCTGCTGCTGCTGTTGCTGCTGCTGCTGCTGCTGCTGCTGCTGCTGCTGCTGCTGCTGCTGCTGCTGCTGCTTCTGCTGCTGCTGCTGCTGCTGCTGCTGCTGCTGCTGCTGCTGCTGCTGCTGCTGCTGCTGCTGCTGCTGCTGCTGCTGCTGCTGCTGCTGCTGCTGCTGCTGCTGCTGCTGCTGCTGCTGCTGCTGTTGATGATGATGATGATGATTTGGCATTTAAATTTGTCGCAAATGTTACCTTTCCACGGACACTTCCCCCGATTATCTTTAGCGTGAATTAGTATAGATTAATGCGACTTCCATGTTGGAAATAACGATGCAATCGTACTGTTGTATTGATTCGAAGATACCGGTGTCATTAGGAAACGATGTTCGCATAAACTATGTCATAAGTTTGCACCCAAGTTAATTGACACCACACATGTACTGGTTCTTTGCTTCCGATTTTCTTGTGCATATAATCCCAAAATCCATGGTTTCTGATAATGAATCCTCTGTCATTTCTTAAAGCTTTGATTGCACTGAGCACAGGAAAGTGCTCACCTTTCTTTCATGCCTTGCAGTAGATGTGATCTTTATGGTCGTCTAGTGCTGGCATGATAGAAGGAAGAAATTGCTTCTCCTAAGCACAGATTTGCAGCTCATTCACATTCGTTCAGCGATGATGCGTCGGCGTAGCTAAGAAAATAGTCCAAGTGCTAAGTACGCAACCCATCATACCAGGTGCATTATGGCACTAAATGATTACATTTATTGTCATATAATCTATGGTACAATCAGTATAGCGCCACTGATCTACTGCGCAAATAATAATCATATATAATTTTAATCATATCATCCTAGGAAAATAAGAATGAAAATAAAGACTTGGTCGTTGACCCCCTTTTTCACCTAAACGTTATTACGACAGCTGTCGAGGGCCTATGCTTTCCTATGTTCAGCACATGCCCCAACTCGAGCGCACCTCGGAAAAACAAGAGCAAACACATGGGCGAATTCCGATAAATTTTTCCGGTCATTTGATTAACAGCCCAGAGATAAAAGCTCCGGCACTCCCCCGTGGCAACACATGCAGATATTATGAAGATAGTTGTTAGGCCGCCCTCTGAGCACCTGAATGCAAGTGTCTCGCCGCCAGGCGGGTAAAATTTGGCGATGAAGTCTTGAATGCTTACATGATGATATTGCCTCGGCTAGTGAAGAAATGTTAGTAAGTGATTAACCATAAGCGATGTACAGTACCAATGGAAAGCAAAATCGACCGACTGTTTTAACTTACTCCACATGATACCTAATAGTACGACACTGACATCCGCTTAGTTCAGTAACCACCCATTGCAACGGGCAGAGGACGCAAAAGCCTAAGAGAAAACGTCATGTTAGAAACATTATTATGCATTGACAAATGACGCGTAACTCATTGAAAAATTTTGGTTTAGGGTGCAGCGCCTATTTGCAAAGATTTGGCTTAAGGTAAGAACTGCGCACATGAAAACTTAACCTGCACACGAATCAATACATAAACGATGAAACATGAGCTATCAAGGGTAAACCGTGGGATTTACACGTCTCAATGTTAGGATCTCGGGGTTCGGATGAAAGTGCCGGGAAAAAAATGATGATAGCTAATCCGGCCAAAAAGCCGTCCCAATTTTTTGCACTTTTACCTGACGATTAGGCTAAACATCCTGTTCAAAAGGAAGGCATCAAAAGAACAGTAGCATGCATAATAACGAAGTGTGAGTGCCTGAGGCCATCATTTGGAAACCCTATAATTTTAACTAGCCTGGGTTAGAAACGACTGATGCCGGATGTATGATCCCAATAGGAAACTCAGGAATAATGAAGATTTTTGTGACATTTTCAGCAGATTAACTAAAATCAGTTTTGGGGAAGGTTTCAGGTTGACGTTGCAGTTGCGTATCAGCAATGAACACCGAAAATTGGTTGGATAACGCGGGATAGGAAAAGCCATTATTAGACGGAACTTTAATGGATGACACCGTTCGCTGCAAGGCTTCAGTCTCTACTGATGAGGGTACTAACACACCCTGAGGGCATACTGGATGATCAGATGTTTGGAAACCAGCCAGGACAATATCAACATCTTTTGGTCATGTTTTTGAGCACGTAATGGATAAGGTATTTGCCAGAATACCGACCTACTTCACAACCTTTCAATGCTATTTTTATTATGAGTATTAAAATCAAGTGAATCGCACGCTGTGCAATGATTTTGACTTATATCTGCCTCAACTAGTGACTTTGCATAGCAAATACAACGGTTACATCAGGAAAAGTCTTCAAAGGACGAAGCTTAAAGCTGTGAAAATTAAGTTTACATCATTAGCCAAAGTATGCGGCTGGGCAGAATTCATCTGGTTGCACGTGGACCAAACGTCAATAAGCAGAACGAGAATAAACAGCCAATCCTTTACAGTGCATTAACAAAACGAGGAACAGATAGTGCCCAGGAGGTTTCCCCTTATGATTTATCTGCAATTCTCTAACAGATCACCAAAGGGATCTCAGAGCCGACTAGATTCACTCAAGGGGAAGTTGGTACATTACTGTGGCTGATGCATTCAAACTGAGCGAAGAATCAACTGTCTTATCCAAAGGGGTTGGAAAGCGACGACCCAGCTAGCGTTCGGTGAATTGTGCGCAGGAGTTTTCGCATTTCTAATGAGTAGCCACCCAGCAGCGTGTGTGCCATAATATCCAACATTTTTCTAATCAAATTCATGGCATGTGAGGGTGGGGGACAATTTAAAAGCTTCGAGGACGTGATTTATAAACTCAGGGCAAAGCAGATGGTCCGACCTCGGTTTCGTATAATAAGATGATCAGATTGTTGCAACACTTACTTTATATCGAGTCAGTCTGGAAGTCACCAGACTCTATTGATACAACAGATCACATTAAGCTGGTAGTATCTCGTACAGCCGAGGATAATTGTTGTTATCGCTGCCTGAAATTAGTTAATGAGGGGACGGTGAAGTTCAATGTGGACAGTCGGATAATACCGGTTTCTGTTTCGTTGTGTGATATAGAGCGTTTTACGCCTCAACAGCATCCCTTATGAATAACAGATGTGGATACGTAAACAACGTTTTTTGAAGCATACCTGACTAATGGCAAAATCGGTGACCTTCGCAGACACATTTGAAAGGGTAGTGAGCTCTAACTAGATAGTAACTGATTCTACTTCTTAAATTTGGGTGATATCAACCGATCTCTCTCAACAGTGTTTTTCAACAGATTTGAAGCTACATCCTCGAAAAAACGATCAGTTGCCCGCCACTCTTATTTGGCGAAGCTTCACGTATGAGTTGTTTAACCACCGAAACGTTGCTTACATCTGAGAAACTCTCATATATGTGCACTAACGCCCAAGGGCTCCTCAGTAAACCAACCGGACTTCGACTACGTCAGGTCGATAATGCTTGGACCTAATTTCTATTATCAAAACTTGATTACACCAAGAGGTGACTGATGCTGAGGTTGAGACAGCCGGAATGTCACTCATCCGGAACGACGGCCCCAGGAGAGGAGATGGGGTCCTACTCTACTACCGCAGCGACCAGCAATGTAAAATTGTTGATGATTTAGAAACACACCTTACCGACTCACTGTGGTGCCGTCTCCGACTAAGACACAAGTATGCGTGCATCATAGCTGTCGTTTACCGCCCCCCTCCAACTTCAACTCCGGAAATGGTTTCCCGCTTGATACGTGGCCTGAACTGAGTAACAAGCAAGGGTAAATCCACATTCTTATCTCCACGGACTTCAACCTACACGGTTTGGAAGTTTCGGAACCTCCCAGTGGGCAATTCAAAGCAGACTTGCATAAACTTATCGTTAATATTCCGTTGTACACTCATGTCACCACGGCACTAGATTCAGGACAGCAAACAAACCGTCCATTTTGAACTTTGTCCTCACAAATAAAGAGCTCATGGTTGACAAGTTACTGATGGATAGTCCATTAGGTCTCAGTGACCATGTAGTAATAACGTTCAACTGTATGTGTTATGCAGGGTATCCATCTGAACACTCGGAACTAACTCATACAATCACGCGCTACCACGTATTGAAAGAACTCTTCGACGCAGCTGCTTGGGAATTCTCAAAAAACATTCCACTTGAAAACGTTTGGGCAGAATTCGTTAATAGACTCAGCGACATCGTTAACAGAGCATCAAAGACAAGCCCCTTCGTCCCACAAAAATGCCTTCAATTCTAAGGAGCAAGACTCGAAAATACCTGGCGCTAAGGGATGCAGTATGGTGTGCCTGCAACGTTTACCACGACTCAGAGATTTGGGCAATTTCCTGACCCAACTTAATCATTGCACTGAACTTCTTCGTGAGGACAAAGTAACTTACCAACAGTGCCTAGCCAAAACGTTCATGGTAAACAACAAACTGCTATACAAGCATGTCAATAAGCTTCGTAAAGTGAAGCATGGAATACCCCCACTATTCACGACAGGCGGTAGAGTACAAAGCGCCGAAGAAGCAGCTAATGCCCTGCTGCTGGAATACCCCCCAATTTTTGAACTCGCAACATCTACCTGTCCCATAATATCAAGCGCATTACCGACACCTTTGTTTACAAATGTTATTTTCAACCCATCAATTGTGCCAAGCAAGTTACTCTCATTGCGTGAGCATAGTTCTCCAGGAGCAGACAACATCCGCCCGAAGGCACTGAAGGCTGTGGCCACCAAGCTAGCTGAACCACTGTCACAGTTCTTTCAAAGGTGCTTTGATGAACAACAAGTCTCCACTATGTGGAAGTGTGGCATTATAACCCCAACTTTTAAAGGCGGTAGCCGTTCAGATCCTACAAACTATCGTCCAGTGACTCTCCTCCCTGTGCTCGCGAAGACGATGGAAGCAGTCGTCGTTGAGGCTCTAATGGACTACCTGGAAAAACGCAACATCTTGGTACCGGAAGAGCATGGCTTCCGTCAACACCGGTCATGCACCACCAACCTACTTATTGCACGAGGTAGTTGGACGGAAGTGGCCGATGATAGGGTCGGAGTCGATGTCATCTATCTGGACTTCTCCAAAGCTTTCGACCGCCTTGATCACCGCATCCTACTTCAAAGACTACAAAGTTACGGAATCGGAGATCCTGTACTTGGTTGGATTGGCAACTTCCTTTACCAACAAAAGCTTTAAGTACGTGTTAGGGGATCACTTTCTAATCCAATTGACGTGGAATGTGGTGTCCCACAAGGCTCAGTGCTGGGACCGCGGTTATTCCTGGTGTTTAGCAAGGACCTAGCAAGAGTCATCTCCTAAAACTTCCTGCTTTTCGCCGATGACGTCAACATATGGCGGGAGATTAGTTACAAGGCCGATCAGGATCTGCTCCAACATGACCTAGATTGCATCTACGAATGGTCAAAGAGGAACAAGCTTTAATTGAACATGGCTAAGTGCAAAATGATGCATCTGGGTCACCAGCCGGTGAGCGCTTACAAGATTTGAGACCACACCTTGCCGAAGGTTTCTCAGGAGCGTGACCTGGGTGTATTGGTACAGGAAGAGCTCGGGTGTTCAAAACAAGCAGAGGAGACAACGAGAACCGGCAATCAACGCTTCGGCCTTCTTCGCAGAGCCTTCGGTCGGTTTTGAACCATCAATATTTTCCCAAATGCTTAACGCCTACGTGCGACCCCACGTGGAATATACTATTCAGGCGTGGCAGCCGTGGCAGAAACAGGATCTCGTTGCTCTCGAAACTCCTTAAAGTAGAGCAACCAAGAACGTTAGAGGCCTCTTTCATCTGCCCTATCAGCTTAGACTGAAATATCTAAGAATGTACAGCAGTCCATATCTGCCTTTGTGGAGGGATCTCATAATGGTTTACCAAATTCTGAAGCACCACATTTGCCGTCCGCTGCTGGAATGGAACCACAAAACTAAACTAAGAGGTCACCCTCTGAAACTGACAATTCATTATAGCCGACTTGAATGCCGTAGAAATTTCTTTTCCCTCCGCATGGATGAGCCTTGGAACGCTCTTCCTAATTATGTCGTCTCTGCTCCAAATCTGGCGAGATTTAAAAAAACGAGGACGACACGTTGTCGTATTTACATTTCATTTTATGAAATGTAATGCAAGTCAACGGTGCTTTGCCAAACTCCCAACCAATGGATTTATGGATTTATACGTTTAATACGCGAACATCTCCGCTATTCTACATAAGTCTATGGTGAGTCCACCAAAACGCTTTTCACTTTGTCACGCAAGTTAATTTTCGCAATAATTTCCATCCCACGGGACTTGTTAAGCAATGCTTTTTTACCCGTAATAAACCATTGTTCCATGGTTCCGTCATACTGAATTCAAGGATGCACCAGCTTTGTATACCACGGTCCAAACCTCCTGGCAGATTCCGAAGACGACACTGGAACAATTAGCTTATTGTTGTGGAGGTGGCGAATGAGCTAGGATGCATCATTTACGAGGTTGATGAAAACTGAGTATTGCCCACGCGAGTGAAGCCCAATTTCTATCCGCGTCAACAGTTACTGTTCCCCTGATGGAAATGATCAAGGTTCACATCAATGCGAATCACGGTTCATAGTAAGATAGCGCTTCACAGTGCAATTACACCACGAATACATAAAAATGACCTCCAAATTATTAAGGAGGTTGGTTTTCAGTCAACTAATAACGTATGAAGAGATCATCGCTAGCGAAGCTATTTAAACTTGTACCCATTTGAATTCGGTTAACTAATTTTCGTTGCAGCTAACCTTAATTGATGAAACGTTTACCCTCCTCAGGCGTACTTATACCGTTTCCGTCAGTCGGATGTGTGTTTCTTGCTCGGCAGTTTTGAAATAGTATCGTGCGTTTGCAGCGATTGTCGGGTTCCGCTCAGCTGGCTGTTACGAGGTTTAACCGTACCTCCAGAGCTACACAGTGGCAGCCTGCTTTGAGTATTTAAGAAGAGAAAATGATTTCATTTCTTAGAGACATTTAGTACACCTAGACATGATTATTCTTTTCGCAGTTTGCGTGTGGCATTTTAATGATTGTATTGCATGACTAATCAGTTTGAAATTTTCCTGTGGGAACACCAAACGACACCGTTCAAATGACCATTCTATCTGACTGCAATTCACGCGATTCCTTTCCGAATGCTGTGCTGATTTACACCTAGAGTTTAATCATTAGCAAAACTGTTTCAGACACATTAAACGAGTTTTGCTCTCCCACAGATTTCATGGTTTTACCATCGCTATCGTTATGTGCACTCTAGAAAATGGCACTAAAGAAATATATTTGGCTTAATCGCACCAACCTACGGCTGATTGAGCATGCCTGCAATGGAAATTTTGCGTTCTTCATTGATTCAACTGGGTCGAAATACTTGAAACGGAAAGCAACTAGGTGAATCAGGTATCTAAGAATAAACAAAGCATTAATTAAATCCATGAGGTTAACTCTTGCTAACTTATATTCACTTTCTGTTTTATGCATCTTTTACAATTTTTTTCTCACTGATATAACAAATAAAAAACGTGTGAACAGCATGCGTTCATTAGTTACGCTGCAAAACACAAATGGGTTAACTAATCAATAAAACGTCATAAGGTGCGAAAGGGTTATTATGGTCTACTCTTCTTCGAATGTTCCGTAGTCCATATTTAAAAACCCGCAACTGTATGACAGATGCAACCGGTTTCTTGGCAGATGTTCGCTGTCTTTCTGTCAGACGCAGTTTGATAGTTCACTGAAACACTTACGGGCTCATGGCACTCTATTCATCGACAAATTAGCGTGACACACTAATGATGTAAACACTATTATTTGGAAATCATTAACGGTTATTACTTTTTAAATACGAATTAGTCTAGGTTGCGGACATCACCCAAGTATTAGTCGCATTCAAAGAGAAACCAAATGTAACTGGACATTTTGTAAACAGTTGGGCCCATCCCCAATTACTGCTATGATGCACAGTGGGCGAACTTTTGCCCCACTTCAAAGAACGACCATAATGGTCGGTATATTCGTGTATTTTACACATCAATCTTATTCAAGCTTATTCAAACTTATTCTATATTAGAAGTAAGCAAATGCGCGAAGAATATTCTTTTCGATAATTCGCATCGGGCGTATACAAATATGAAGCAAAATATTGGAAGGAATAAAGCTCACAGAGGCTTGTGCGGAGAGCAAACAACTCATTAACTGGGCAATATGAAAACTAAATCAATGGTTTGATCAATCAGACTGTCGCATTAGGAATCAGGTGATCAAGACTGGTCATCTGTCAAGTTCAAAGCCAAGGCTATTTCAGAGACTGTAGCGGTGTGCGCTGTTTGCACAGCTCTGGTTTTACAACCTTGATTGCAATAGCTTTAGATATGCTTAGCAGGTGTTTCTTAAGCTGTTTTGGGTAGCGTTTTGGGATAGTATAAACGACTTGAAACAACTGTTTCATCTGGACTTGGTATCCAGTGTCTACGAAGTGTTGTAAAACGGAACTGTTGATGGATTTTGCCGTGCAGGACAATGTTCAGCGATTCTTTTGGACAAACACCTGGTCGTACGTCCAAGATACCTGACACCACAGGTGCAGGTGTACTAGTATAAGACAAACGATTCGGATCTGACCGGGAGTTTATCCTTTAAGCGTTGAAGAATCAATGGTCATGTTTCGGCAAGTAGTTTTAGATTAGCGACTGGAAATGTCTTGGCAACTGCGGTCGAGATTTTTATTCAACAGTTCGAACGCGAAGTCACCTTTAAAGGGAACTGCAAGGAATACGTCGCTTTTGTGCACTGTAGCGACACATTTAACAGCCTCAAGCTCTTTGGAGTGCTTTTTGATAAAAGGTACGGCGGATCCATTTTCTTGTAGCATGTTAATGATGAGCTTGGTTTCGCTTTCCATCTTCTCTGGACTGCAGATTGCTCTGGCACGATGGTATAAGGAAAGGACTAAATTCTGCTTGTATCTCAGCGGTACGAATTTAAGAAAGCGGGTGTATTGACCTACTCACGTTGCTTTACGAAACACTCCTTTTGATCGTCCCGTTTTCACACCGATGCAATAGAACCTCTAAGAACGCCAAGCAGCCATCTTGTTCAAAATCACTGGTGAATTTTAATGAGGGATGCACTTTGTTAAACTGATCTAATAGGGTTAGATAATCGGTAGAAGAGTCACAGACAATGAAAGTGTCGTCCATGTACCGGTACTATAAATCATATGAAGATATAAGTGTGTTCAGGACTCCGCCTTCAAGCTTTTTAAGGAAGATTTCGGCCAGTAGGGTGCCTAGGGAAGAATCCATTGCGCTCCATCTATCTGTCTATAATAGATTCCATTAAACAGAGATTGTACGTTAAAGGTGCAACGCAGAATCAATTCTTTTAATTTATTCACCGGAATTCCAACATCAATATTTCTCTCAATGAGAAAATCACAAATGAATGTCACAGTCTCTACCAACGGCACGTTCGCGAAAAGTGATTCCACATCAAACGAAACACTAATTTATTCTTCATGCTTAGGTTTCCTATTCGGTTGACGAAATCAAACGTGTCCTTGACCGTATGAATCGACAATTCTTTGCGAACCGGTTCCAGCAACCCTGTTATCCACTTTGCGACAGAGTGAAAAGCGGAACTAGACATGTCCACTATTGGTTGCATCGGAACGTTTGTTTTGTGCACTTTTGGCAAACCATGGAGTAGCGGAGGGTGTGAGCCGCATGGAGTCAGCTTTGAGAAGAGTGTATCATCTATGTGCTTCGACTTTTAATTCTTTCAAAATGTTAATGATTTTTGCTTCCTCTTGCGAAGTGGTCTCTTTTTGGATTGCGTCTCTTCGGAATTTGTTGGTGTCGCTCAGAATTGTTGTTAGTAGAGATGTAACCAGACTTGTTCATCAATACCCAGCCAGATCCCTTGTCTGGTCGGGAAAGGATTATTTCTGGGTTGGATGACAGCTCCTTGATTGCGTCACAGCGCTTTTATGTTAAGATGTTTGATGTTTGGGACTTAAAGTTCCGATACTGATGGGTGAGATGTACTAAAGTGGTCTTAAACGTGTCAAGTGCGAGTGAAGATGGTGTCAAATCAACTAACTGGTGCATTAAATCCTCAAATTGGGTCTCCAGATGAATTTGCCAGCATTTTGGCTAAGAGAGAGAATATTGGCCCAAGTGCCCATGCTTCTAAATGTAGCTGGTTCATTTGTTGGCTAGGAGATTATGCCTATATTAAACGAAGTGTATATATTGAGCTGTGGGTCAACATTGTTGGATAAACGGAGAAATTTCAAAGTGGGCTTGCGAAATTTCATTATTTTTCTGTGATGCATTGTACAGCTAAAATGCTATACAACTTAACAGATTTCCTTTACTTGTTTGCATTCCAAAAGTTAATAGGTGCCTTCTAAAATTTTATTAAATCATAGTGTAGTTCTAAAATAACTCGATATTTTTACAGTAAAGTATGAGGCTACGCAGAATATGACACACTAACTTGAGAATGACACTGACACCAATATAAAACTCTACTCCTACATAGTCACCAGAGGGAAATAAAAGTACTTTATACCTTCATTTCGAAGACAATAATTCTGAGCGTTTTTCTTGCGATAGGATCTTTGATCATTATTGTTATTTTGAAAATCTGAATAAAAATAAATATTTCCCTTATATTCAGGAGTGGCCGAAGTTCTCTAAGGCAGAAAGTACTATTCTTTTATAAATCGAAACATTTGAGTCATGGACGTGTAGGGCATTGGTTAAATACCTCCTTGGGCATGGGTGAGTTGAATGCATGCAGTTAGAGTGGGGAATACCAGCTGTCATCAATACATGGATGATATATTTGTTGTGATGGATAAATATGTTAATCTGGATGAAATTCTTGACCACTTCAACCGAGTGCATGCAGAAGTGTAGTTTACTTATGAGAAAGAAAGCGATAATCGGCTACCATATCTCGATGTCTTTTTAACTAGGAGACCAGACGGATCCATCCAGCGTCAGGTCTACAGAACTAAAACGTGGATAGGTCAGTACATGAACGTTTACAGTTTCGTCTCCACGAGATACAAGCGCAACTTGGTTCACTGTCTTACATCAACAGCACGTCGAATCTGTACGAAAGACACCCTAGGCGCGGAGTTAACGTTCATACAGAATACTGTACGTGAAAAAAGTTATCCCGATAGATTTATCTTAAGGAACATCCAAGAAAAACCTAGACCAGTGCCAGTGTTAACGGCACCAAAGGAAAATTTATATATTCGCTTACCATTCAAAGGCGACATGGCTACCGAGTGTCTAACCAGAAGCCTTTCGGCCGCAGTAAAGTCGAGCTTTCCAGCAGCCTAGTTGAAGTGCGTGTTTTAAACGGAACCACTCCTTCGTTCACAATCAAGGACAAATTGGCGATGCTGACCACCTCAATGGTAATTTGTCAATGCGTGTGCTCCTTTGGCGCGATGTATATTGGTCGAAATGCGCGGCAGTTATCCAAACGCGTGAAAGAACATTGCCCTCGTTGGCTGCGTCAAGGGGGCGCCGGGACCATTAGTAGCGCCATTCCGACCCACATTATGGACACCGGACATAAGATGGATTGGAAACGCGCTTTTCACATAGTTGACAAGGTTTCGCCGCGCCGAACGAAAGGTTACCGACTTCGTACGCTTGCCACAGCTGAAGCAATATGCATTCGATTGTTCCAGCCGTCCTTATGCTCACAGAAGAAGGTGGTCCAGGCTCTCCAGATTCCCTGGCCAGCGAAGAGGGAAGACCTCCAGGTCGACTGCCTTCGGTCAGAAGCGGTAGCAAACAACTATCCTTCTACAACATAAGTCGTTTTCTCCACTCTAACATAGACCTTCACGTGATCAAGTCGTTTTAAACTAACTGGGTCGATTTTGCTTTCTAGCCTCCAAATGATTGTAATGAGCTGATGATTACTCATTGAAAGCAGTTGCTCACCAGACGGTCTTTCGTTCTAACAACCAATTCCCAAACCTGTCTACTTGGTGGTTAGCTGAGTTAAATGGCTAAGTCAAATCACCAAGTTATTCAGCGTTAGCTCGACCAATGATACTCGAAGTGGTGACAGCTTAATTGCATTAGTTAAAATCCGATGGCAACCAGGCGTTCCATGGGAACACTAGTTGTGTGCGTGTGAGCTTGGGAGATGTCATTTAAGCGAAAATGTCACTCGCTGTGCGATATTTTTGTAAAACGGCAAGATGACGACATCAGAGGTGTGACGCAGTGGGCAACCGAAACGCCATGGCGCGTTAACGAAATTGCTCGGTTGCCTTGGAGATACCAAATATTTAATATCAAAACGGATCAGGTTTAATAAGGTCTGAAACCACCATTAGGTACAGCAAAATTTGGACACATTGTGAGCTGAATATATGTGACTGGCAGTCTTAGCAAGTGAGTGCTGAACCGCATCTGTGGCAAGAAGACAACATTGAAACAGCTTACTAGGCTAGACATCTGAATTTAATCTCAGAGGAGAGGAAAGTTTTTAATCTACTGAAGATTCCTGACTACTTCGACTCAGGCATTTCTTCCTATGGTCTGCTCTGCCTGACGCTCAATCCAACCATGAAACCTAAAGCCAAGATTCACGAAATGGTGAGTGTGTTCTATGAAAGGATACGTTTCTGTTCATGGGTCAATCATACATTCTGTGTATGAAAACCCTGATTTCCCGATTCCCGGCCTCCTGTCCTCAACCAGTGTGAAGGCATTCCGCATAACTGGTTTGCTTTGGTTTACCATAGCTGGTCGTTCTTTCGATTAAAGAAACCACCCTCCTTTGATCAAACATTGCTCACGCTGTTCGCAGGCCTGTCCTGAAACCCGTGCAAGCTGTCAGCACGGCCTAGTGCCTTAAAGCCATGTGCCCGTATTCGCTCCGTTTAGCGGCCGCAATAGCACCATATCAATCATCCTTTCATACAACAGTCATTGAGTCAGATATCATCTTTGTTAAGTTAATTTAGTCTTGCGCATCTTCCGCCAGTGCCAGAAATTAGACCTGAACGCTTTTAGCTTGTAACCCAAGGCCACGGGAGAACTTGGCACACCGTCATAACTTACATATACATGCTAAGCGTGCCATAGCGAAACTTATCCTCCAGTGCCATGTAAGTAAAGGAACAGGGATGGTCTCTAAAACCACGGCTTCTCCCTTAGCACCCATATCGGATTTATCGCTTACTTTTCTCAACCCACCAGCTGGCTTGGTGCCTGCTTGCATTGTTCAGACAGGCGGTGCAAGTGTGACTCAAACCCAAGCTGAAACGGTACTATGTGACGTTTTTACCATGAGCGGGTGATATCTGTAGGCAATGTTGTATCATTGCTTTATGGCCCACACATAGGGTCGTCCTTTGACAAACAAATCTCAGCTTGTCCATTAGCTACTCTGGAATTGGAATCGATCAGTCAGTTCAACAATCGGGACTTCAAGTAAAGCGAATAAACGCTGGGTGTTACCTTTTGGTGGCATTAAATTTATGGAGGGACTATTGATTGCCCGCAGTACAATCACGAATCACGTGTTTCAAACGAATCTGCGATGAATTGTTCATCGTTTTGACAACTGTTGCTATCGGTGTTGGGTGATATGTAGGCGACTTATTTATCAGGTAATTCCACCTACCCTGATATTTGCCCACCTAAGATACCTCACTTGAGTGAATGGAAACTAGTACAAAACTAGTTGTACAGCATGCAATATTTATCGGCACTGTTATATTTCCATTGACTGACTGTGATTCTCTTCAAAGCAAATGTTGGTCCCCAGTGAGATTGCACACTGCTATCCAGCCACATGATGAGTAAGTTAAAATGATCCCTGCATTAGGCATAACCTGTTTTAATAGTTGTTGCAAGCAAACACACGTTTTCAGTAATTCATCTTCAGGCTTGTACAATGCGGGGAAAAAATAAAATAACAACCTAAAGGTTTGTCAGACAAATTCAGTTCAGGGTCACTGATCAAGCACAGTAACTATCAGTTACGTCGCAAATGTGGTGTACACTCCATTTTGTGAGCCGGATGTCGAAGTTCGGGTGGGCCAAGGCAGTTTTAAAGTCTGCACGAGCCGTTTCTGAACACACAACTCCGACTCGTACAAGCGAATCGCGATGTCCTCCGCTGATTCAAGCAAACGCTTACGAACGCACTTCGATCGATTGTCTGGTGACTGATAGATCACTTTGAATGACTCAGCCAAGTTGGAGGCGTGCCCAGTGTCGGGGAGTTGCATGGCTATGGATGAGTTGGTCTGTTTTGACAAGTTTTGCTAGCCTAAGATGGATGAATTTTGGATAAAACTTTGGCTGTCATCCCCTAGTCCTTGGTTCCGAGCCATATATTTGTCTGACGAGTGATTTTAATCTTAAACCGAAAGCTGAGTGTTGTGTTATTATATGGCAATACGTCGACATTAGTTCCTTCAACTGAGATTCCAGCGATCGAATCAACCAAATTTCCCTCCAAATTTATCGCCGTCCAGATTGCGGATGTTTTCCGTTAAACGTACAATTTACTTTCTCTGCTCAGTCGTAACATAAGGCTATGGAAAGCAGTTAGTTCTCAGTGCTGAAAGAATATTGGCTAGTGATTAGAGAATTATCTGTATGAATGGTCGGACACGTGTTTACAGCTGCTGGTTCGTCCTATGAAGGCGTGGTTCCTGCAGGTTAACAAACGTCCTCACATTTGAACCTAGACATTGGGATGGATAACATTGGTTACTTTGTTGTAAGTTTGGTAGGTGATAACGTACGCATGAATTGTAGTGCAACACTAATCCTTCACCGAGGTTTACTCGGTCATTTCAAAAGCGGGAAACCTCTGAAGTTTTAGGGAACCGATTTAAATGGAATGGATGACGCTACACCCTCCGTCTTGCAGAAAACTGTGCGTGCTCTAATTTAACCGGGTGAATTTTGCAAGAAAAACAAGTAAGCGAGATGGAATAAATATTCAGTTATTTTTATTACAAGCATCTCGAATCACCCGCATATATCTTAACTCAACTGTACCCATGTTACTAGGAAGCTCTGTTCAGTCAAAATCTAGTTGGGCTCCTAAACAGTTTCCACGGAACAAAATGGCGCGGGAGCAAACCCATAAGGAAGGAAGGTCTAATATAGCGACTTCAGTTGCCTTAAGTGGAAGCTTAAAAGCGTTATACCATTGGGTCAACAAATAAATTCATTTTGTTCGCTAAATTTTGCACTCTGAGATTTTACTACGTACTATTTTCTTTGCTCTCCTTGATAGTGAAGTAACTCATAGAGACACCAGATCTCTTTTGTCCTCATTGGTGGACTATTTTAAATAATAATTATCATGTTTTCGTCGCAGCTGCTTACAAGTTCCATAGCACAGCCTAGTCCGGAAAAGCACCAAGACTTGTTCCGCCCTTTTGGGGTTAGTCAGTTGTGTTCATTCCATCGGTCCCCTACCGGGGATCAAGCCCATGACTGCTAAAGGCAGATGCCAACTAGCCAGTAGTTTAATTCGCTATGCAACGGAGGACTTCGGCTGGGCTACATAATTTGCAAACTAAGTGGGAGACAAATAAATAATAATAAATCGCCAGCTGTACGCCGTAACGGCGCTTCGCTGCCACGCGACCACCACCAGTCGCGCGTGGGCTGAGTATACCGCGAGGACGCCCACCCCTATGCGGATTCGAACCGGTGACCATATGGTTGCAAACCAGACGCGCATACCACTCGGCCATCGACCGAAGGCTGGGATGTAGTAGGACCTATCTTCCACTGTCACGCAGATTACAACCTAGCATATGACAGTGGCTAGCCTCCTAAAGTCATGACTTCCTCTCATAAGACGCCACATCCATAGCATTTGTAACTAGGAAAGGCTTCATTTTATATTACGAATGAGTAGGTTTCATGTTTACTTATAAGCATGATGTTTTCTTCCAAGCTGCTTAAACGTTACACATAG
The DNA here is from genome assembly GCA_944474145.2 of Dicrocoelium dendriticum. Lineage (NCBI taxonomy): Eukaryota > Metazoa > Platyhelminthes > Trematoda > Plagiorchiida > Dicrocoeliidae > Dicrocoelium > Dicrocoelium dendriticum. Next base: position 78,933,696 of record OX104060.1, on the reverse strand, counting down.
AATTAAGTGCTCAACTAAACGCCCAGGTGATACACATGTTAGAAGTCAAAATCATCTTACGTGAGGGCGCGTTCCGCATGGACTAAGATGAAACACTGCAAGAATCCGGGTGTACTACGCGGCCTTAAGTTGCATTGTACCGGTCGAAGAAGAGACTGACACTTGCCTTGTTATACGCAAAATAAGCAATATGAGTTTGAAGTGAAAACATGTAACTGATCTATCTACTCGAAGATTACGGATAATGTACACCAGTGTGTCGTCGAATATTTGTAGCAATTATGATTACCATGATCTTGGCACGTTATGTAACTCACATGGTTAAAGATGTACAAATTCAATAAAGAACACTGAAGAAGCATATCAAACTTTCGCACCAAATATTTCGATTACTAACGTGCAGCTGCCTTCAACACCTACTTATGTACCAGCGTAAAACTGTTCTTAGTTTCGCCTCCACATGAGCTGTACTATCCAATCAGATTTCAAAGAACGAGACGAAGATGACAGTTAGCAATCCATGCTTTTTTATCTTATTCTATTAGCAGTAGCTGTTTTGGATTTGCATAAAAAGAAACCAGAGGTTATGTGTTACCAGGCAAGCTTGGGGTGCAAAGTGAATGATGGAAGTTCGGCCGCTACGTACAGATAGCCTAAGATAGTTATTTTTGATGCACAGGATGATTTAATCAGGCTTATAGCGACAACCTCGACAAATTGAACGAAGTGCGTAAGTTCGAATATATACGAACGTTATTTAAAATATTGCGGTTTCAAATTAGCTATAAACTCCAGCGGTTACGTAATCTATTGCTGAGTAAATTGCTCGGAGTATATCAGTTTTCATTTCCGGAACTTTGTTTTGACTGTAACAGCCATTATTCATTAAGCTCATTCTATCCTGGTCATATCGACGAAGCACCAGTCATCTACCCTGCATCTCGAACTTAGAACGATGGAAAAATGGTATTCTACAGGGCAAAGTAGCTGTAGCTTAACAAGTCCCGCAGAATGATCATGGTGAAATTCCATATATAAGAGAAGTTGTCAACGAATTAAGGTTCACACAAGTGGGCTCACCGCGGTAAACGTAAGTATATATCTACTGTAAGTCAAGTTATGTTCGATAACACATATTGGTATCTGTTTATACAACAATATATATTCGTAGAAAGTAGAAGTCACGATTAAACTGCACACAATAATCTGCATCGACGGGGAATGGAACCCCGGTCCCACGAAGTTCCGGTCCGCTGCTCTACCACCTGAGCTACCGAGGGCTGAGGATTAGGTGCACAATTTAATACATGACTTCTGTTTGGTGCGCGACGTATTGCCAGTGAGCTCACAGTAACTGTCCTGGTGTTGCAGATTGGCTCACTCACTCGTCACTTCCTAAGGGGCCGAAGTAAGTGTCCTTCTGAAGTTCAAAGGGCGATGGTAGATTAGTTGAAAGATGTTTGTGAGTAGCGTAGTCGTGACGTACTTTCTACGAAAATTTCGCTATTCACAAACATCCTTCAAGTAACAATATATATCCGTGTACACCGATTTCACGAGGGCTGGAGAGCACGATATTTGTCTGTGTGCTATTGTCAACGATAGAACAGAAGTGAACTCAGCTAACGCTGGCGTAATCTATCATAGAGTTGTTTCGTAAATGCAGCTAGCGTGGATGCCGAAAGGACAAAAGTCGAAAGAGTGTTAAAGGAATGACAAATTCGAGGAGAAAAATTGTTCCGACGACAGTCCAGCCGACTATATGGCATAGCCAGTTTTAACTGGTGACCCCACACCTTTGTGTTGCGGCTTAATTTCAGGGGGTGGCGGCAAGCGTGCGCAGAGTTTTTTTTAGATCTGGAAAGCCAGGATAAGCTTACTCCGTAGACGGCTAAATCTTCCTCTGTAAACTCCTAAATTTTTCAGCCGCAGATTATAAGGCAGGTGGGGCATTCCTTTTACATTTTTGGTTGCTCTTCGCCGTGTGGTATTCAGTGCAACCCGATGGCGTTTTAACCAGGGTTGCCAGGCACGAATCGCGTACTCCACGTGGGGCCTCATATACGCATTGAGCAATTGGAGGAAGAAGGAGGGACTGAACAGCCCGAACGCCTTCCGTCAGTGACCAACGTGTTGATTAGGGGCTTTGGACGCCTTCAAGTACTGTGCGGAGCAGTTGAGGTCGTCTCGCATCACCACGCTATCGTCACGCTCCTTTAAGGCGCTTTTCAACATGTGGTCTCCAAGCTTACATACGTAAGTGGGCTTGTAGCGTACATGTATAGTTTTGCACTTGTTCGCATTAAACTGAAGTAGATTTGCCTTTAAACTTTCAAAAGCACGGTCTAAGTCTGGTTGCAGCACATCGTGATCGTCATGAGAATCTGAGGCCCGCCATGTCGTGATGACCTCGGCAAAATCAGGAACTGCGACTCGATGCTACGCGCTAGGTCGTAGATAAAGACCAGGAATAGACGCGGTCCTAACACCGATCCATGTGGAACACCGCTGTCTACGTCGATAAGATCAGAAAATGAAACTGTAACCCTAACATGAAGCCGCCGCTGAAGCAGGCGATTTCCGATCCATCCAGGGACCGCGTCCGCAATTCCATACGCTTGCAGCTTTTGAAGAAGTGTTCGGTGATCTAAGTTATTGAAGGCTTAAGACAAATAGTGGTAGATAACATCAGTGTCGGTCTCACCGTTAGCTATTTCGGCCCAACTGTCATGCGCAAGAAGCTGATTGGTAGTACTTGACCGATTCTGACGGAATCCATGCTGTTCATTTGTTATGATATTTGAACTTTCGAAGTAGCCCGTTAGAGTATGGGTTATGGTTGACGCCATCACCTTTGAGAAGCACCGAAAGTAGAATAACTGGGCAATAGTTGACAGGCTCCGAACGGATACCACCCTTGAAAATTATTGTGATGACGTCCTGCTTCCACATGTCTGGGACCTGGTGTTCACCCAAGCACCTATGGAAAAATCGAGCTAATGGCTCAGCTACGCCCGCAGCTCTCGTTTGAAGTGCTTTTGAGGGAATGTTGTCAACACCGGGGGAGCTATGGGGGTGCAACGATATCAGGTTCCTTAAAAAGGTCGCCGAACTAAAAGTGACGTGTGTGAATACTGACGTCTGGGGGAAGGGAACAACTCTGTGACATGCTTGTGGAGCAGCGAAATACTGAAGTATATTTCAGCGGTGGAACATTGGCTGCATCTTCGGCAGTTTGAGCACATCCATTTACTGAGGTTAATGAGAGAACATTATGCTTCACCTTCCGAAGACTGTCCACGTGTTGTTAGCACAAAACATTTCTGCTAGACTCTGCTGGTAAACTAATATTTTCTGGCGTACAAGTGTGGTATGGTGATTAGGATACAGTACATAAAAGCCTCAGTTTTCAGGCTTAGGAGTGACCCTATACACATGACACGCTGCGTTTCTTAGCGTCATGGGTTTTCGGGTTCTACTCCCTATGATTGATGGTTCTCTTGTAGAAGGAATGTGTCTGTTTACAGATGCGGATTTATGCAGGTTGCTGAAGGTGCCAGCAAAATTCGTTCATGCATAGTCAATGGAGAAATTTTCCGAAAAATCCCAGACGGCATCCCTAACAAGTGCTGGGAGTGTGTCGTTGTGTGTGGTTGCTCGATTCAAGTCACTATGTTCTTGTAGATATTCCACATAACACACAGAATCATAAATTATTGGCAAGTACTTACTTCGCCCTAGAAGGTTCTCTATCTTTGATTTCTCGATCATGAGCTCTTCGTTCATAAGCACGAGATCAAGCACAGATGGGTTATATCCCGTTCTGAATCTGGTGGGCGAACTGACATGGCTGAAGAGCGGAATGTCTGCAATAAGCTATTCAGGTCTGCCTTGAATATTTTCGTAGACATAGCCAGAACTTCCAAATCTTGCACACTGAAGTCACCGGAGATGGGAACATGGCTATATAGTTTTCGAAGTACCCCCAATACGAGTGCCAGGCGGGAGTCCAGCTCTGGGGTGAACATTGGGGGACCTTGTGTGCTTGCAGCCTAATTAGGCATAAAATTATTCGTATCGATTATTGCCTATAGCACTTGGGGGGAAGCGATGCCCAATTTATGAAGCTCTCAGTTTGGTGAAGGGAGCTAAATTTGTTATGCTTATACGTAGACCCGATGAGATGATCTTGAATATCAGGGTATTCAAACACCTACATCTCAAATGTACTTATTTCATGTATCGCAACAGAAAAACTCGTGAAATACGTATGTACAAGAGCGAATCAAGCGAAGCGTATAGTTCTAACTGTTTCGCCATCTGCTACAAATAGTTTTTGTTTAGTTCAACACAACCTTGGGAAATGCTTGACAGCAACAGCTGCAAGACACAAAGCAATTCATCTACGCTGTGTGTCTAAGGCAGCCTGAGACTAGAAAGTGAAAGCTTGTGCAACTGTTAACACTTCCTTAGGTTAATTTATCACGGAAGTCATGATGAGTCGAACGGAGCAAGGGTTATGGGGCTAGGACAAAATGTTAATTACCAACTATATTTCTAGTGACTAGGGGTGATTTGGTATGAGCCAATATAGTTCAGCACTCATTAGTAATATAAAATCGGCCCTTCTATCTTTACTGCTTCCTACCAAGGCGCTATGCGGAATTCCTTGCACGTGGTGCTAGCTGCTATCCGATGTACAGCTCGTAAGTAACCTAGCAGTGGATGATGAGCCAAGCTATATTGTAATTATCTGTCAATTAAGCAGGTCCGCGGCTGTCACCCATGGAGAAGTGGCACTAGCTGTTGGCATCCGGAAGTCATGGGGGCGGAAACCGGCCGGAGGTCCGCTGAAAGGCGCACCTCTGATGAAACTCAGAATCTCAAAACGTCGGCGTCTAGTGCTTTTCAAGACTTCCCAAAGCTTGCTGACTGAGGGTGGACCGTGATGAACTGTCTCTAACTAAATATATTTACTTGATATTAACCACCCACCCAATGACACATAAAGATTTATTGCGTAGAGATGAGGTGGTGGTCGCATTTACCATGCTTTTGTGGTCGTCATTTAAGTAAAACGGTTAAAATCACAGTGAGAAGGAAAAGCATAGCTTGGTAGTTAAGTGCTTATGTTGCATAGTCCTTCAAGTTTGGTGAACTTGTTACAAGCGTTACGTGACCAAGGCAGCCCGCGACGATCTAGTCTATATTGGAAACGATCTATCCGCTGAAAGCTAGCCATAGTCGGGATAAAATATGATCTCTACTGCATTTTCACTAGTCTTTGTTGATTATTATCTTTCATGTTGTTTGGACTGATATTGCTCGAACATGACTGTCGACAATGTAGTGCAGATCCCCAAGACCCTTGAAGACAGCTGTCAGGATAAAGTTGATTTTATACTTCTGAATAGGAAAACCAGAATACGTAGGTTATTGGATTGTAAGTGATCTCATCAGTCAGAAATTTGCAAATATATTTCATAAAGGCAGTCAACTGTGATCGATTGGTGGCCATCCGATGGTTGATTGGTTCGCTTCGTGGAGCCACGGTAGCTTCAGTGCCAGTCGCTAACTTTTGCATGCGTTGGGAGGAGGGGCAACCGTTACCTCAGTCAACGTCAGTTTCCCATAGCTTGAAAAGTTGAGGTCTTTGACTGTTCATGATAATAACGCATCGGATAACGCATCGAGGAGGACGTGTGACGCGTTTATCGAATAACGTAAAACTTCTAAATTATGTTGGTTATGCTGAACCTGTACAGTGGTATTTATTCTCGTAAATCATAGTGCACAGGCTGCGTAAAATATTGTCACTGATTTCTTTAAGTTATGCACAAAAAGCCAAGGAAGAAATCAAAACGTTTACTGGCTCTCATTGATTTGATTTGCTCACTAAAGTCGAAAATACAACCACAAGCACTGTTATCACAACTGTACATAAAATCGTAACTTGGCTGGAAGTAACGCCCACTTAGTGCTCATCACAAATATCGGGCTTTGACATTCCAGGCAATTACTTATTATATAATATCTTTCGTTGTTAGTAACAAGCCATATTAACAAATTCATTACTCGTTTCGCCTCATCCAAGAGCAGAGCAATAAGTTTCCGGATACACCATACACAGATTAGATGTAGATGACCGGGCAATAAAAATTCCTTCTCAATATTCTTCAGTGATTCCAACTTACAGAAATCTATATCAGAGGCCCAACACAGCACACAAATCTTAAAGTTCGCTATAGGCCGACTGTACGTGTGGAAATCAGTCGAAGTCACTGAATGTTGATGATCTGTGACTTCAGATGTGGTTTAAATTAGAGCCAGAGTTTTGAGCGATTTTGTTCTACGTTTGGTGATTATGCGACTTTAGGAACCACTGTGTTCAAATGATTTGCGGATTTCAAGCAAGACAGGCAGTCCCTGGAGGACGAGGCAAGTTTTGGTCGAGATGTAGAGGTCACCACCGCGGACAACTTTGTTACTGTGCAAGCGATGCTGGAGTGGAACACGCACGTGAGTGTGGTTTATCTGGATAAAGCCATCGGGAACTCACAGAAATCAATCCGCACCATCCTACATGAGAAGGTCAGCCTCAGGAAGGTTTGTGCACGATGGGTACCACATAAGTACAAGGAGGACCTGAAAACAGCTCGGGGGGTTTGGTGCCCCACCAAGCTTGATAGGTTTGTTGGTGGACATACAAATACCGTTTGGGTGATCTTCAGTGGTGATGAGAACTGAGTGTACGGTTTCGACCCAGAGAATAAGCAGAAACGGCTTAGTGGATGGCTGTTGTTTAAGCGCCGCCCCAGAAGTTTCGGCCTCAGCGCAGTGTAGCCAAGCAGATGGTGGCTTTGTACGGGAGCAAACCTCGGTTATGTGACTACTGTATTGCTCATACGACGACGCACACTCATCGCAGACTGGTATGTCACTATCTGCCACAAGTGCTGGAAGCAGCACACAAGCATCGTCCAAGGACAGGAGCACAAGGAATCTGCTGCACCATGATAACGCACCTGCACACAGGTCCTATGTCGTCCCAGATTTTCTGGTCAGAGAACACATCCAGGAAGTTGGTCACTCAGCGTGTAGTAAGGACGTGGCCGCGTGGGACAATTTTGCGTTCGCAATTGTCAAGCTCACAGTGCGTGGAACTCGCCAAGTTTTCAGATGCTGCAGTAGATGCTCTTATTAGGCTGCTTGAAAGGTTACCTGCTTGGGCATGAATTAGCTCGTTCTCCAAGTGATTTGAGCGCATGAAAGTGTTTATGAACGCTGGTGGAAATTAATTTGGAAAAATATAATGCTTAGTTCATTGTAAAAAGTGGAATTTCTTGTGCCTTCGGAAACTTGCCGCTTTACCCTTGTAGTAGATGCGGCGAACATAAGCGGAACACTCGGGACAGTGGTGTTTACATGTTCTAAATTGACATAGGCATACCGGAAGCTGATTTCTGCTTCACATTTATCAAATCTCTGTCCCTGCGCAAATTGCTTGTTAACTCGTTAGTCAATATGAGGTGGAATTTGTTTTGGTTATTTGTTCTGTAACCGCTGTTGGAATATGCCAATCGAATGACTAACAGGAAAATGAGTTTGTACAGTCAATACTGCAAACTCAATTAAATTGCCTTCGACAGGCAACCAGCAATTTGTTGATCAAATTTCCCTCTAATTCCAGTGGTTCTCAGATACGATTTGATTGCTTTCCATACAAACCCATAGTACTATTGTTGTTGGAATTTCAGCACGATCGGTCAGATCAGCATTGTGGTAGTTATCTGTAAAAAAAGATTTGCGTTCATTTGGAGACAATTTACCTTTATTGCGGTATTTACTTTCGCCTTGCGGCTCTGTTTTTATGGCTGACCTCGAAAGTGACATTAATCAGATGCAATTTGTGGGCATAACTTCTCATGTTGTACATTCGCAGCAATTGCAAACATGCCATCAAACAGTAAGCCCAAGCAGTAATAGGTCGACTGCTAACTGGTAGATGCATTTAACCAAGATGGTAGGTTGATAATCAAGAGCAGCTGCGTTGGTACAAGCAACGGCTCCTGCTATTGATGAATAACTATGGCCTCAAGTAACATGACTATAAGAGCAGCTAGATATCATCGGGGTTAAGTTAGTGTCTCTGTGCTTGTTGAAGCGGTTGGGTTCCTCGATTTGCGCGGATCTCTCACCAAGGATGCTGTGCACCCTCTTTTATGCCTGGGAATACGTTCACCGGTCTTGAGCGATAGAGATCGGCTAGTAGGTCCAACAGTGTTCCGCCCATGTGTGCTGGTGAGTGGAGAAAGTGCCTCATGAGTGGAGTCTTGACCGAACACGTAGGCGAGAACGGTTCGGTTTCTTTTTACGCCATTTTCTGTGATGCATCAACTCGTTCGACTGTGACTTTCATGATGCGATCAACCTTGAATTTTGGCTTATTAAACATAGGCCTCTTTTCCGCCGAGGGAAATCAATCTCCTATGATTATTTCACTACTCAGTGCAACGGATTAGGAAGGGCAACCGTCGGAGTGTAGCCTGTCGAAGATCAGATCTATCTCTGCCTCTAATGTGCATGAGTCTGCAAATCCTCGCAAGGTAAAGTAAGAAGATCAGAGACATTCCGCTGAGTACTTTCGTTACTGATTACCTAATCCATATATTAAAGTAGTCGAAGGCAGCAATCTGACAGCTGACGCCGTAAACTACTACCCAACTTTTCAGGCAATGCATATAAGGCGAGCTATCGCAGTGAATATCACACAAGGAACGGAGGTGTTTACCATTAGCGCACATAGATGGTTTGATAATGGTTAAACATTATATCAAGGCTGGATTGGTATTTTCTGATTTCCGGATGAATCCAAGTCATCATATTGCTTACTCATCTAAATCCAGCCATCAAATGGTATGTTTCTGAAGAAATGTGATCACCAAGGCAATTGGTCAATCATCTTTCATTCCTCATTCGTTTGCCGTGGAGCCAAATGACACTGCACCTCATCTGGCTCCATGCACCGTAAGATCACGGGGACAGGTACTAGGTAATTGAGTCGCAAAGATTATTTTTGGGGACTGTCTCACAACCTCAGGTTAATAGTTTTAGGACTTAGCCTGCATTCTTGAGCTCTATGTGTAGAAGGGACGCTTCTACTCAGGCAATCACTATTTTCCTTAGACACTGCAGTGCACATGTACTAAGCTCCCTGCGATACATTGCTGGGGGTGTCTATGAAACATTAAGCAAAACCTTACTGGTCCAATGATGACAAGAGAATTTGATAGTACTTCGATTACCTTTTCGTTACGTTTGATTTCCGTTAGTTTATCAGGACCATAATATATGCAACATCAACTGAATCTCGTAGGCACCAGGTTAAAAACAATGGTTCATCTCTTCATTTAGGTTGTAATTCCAGTCTCTTTTCCATTGCAATTAAAGGCGTTCTCGAAACACTGCGGCAACCTAGCTATTAATGAGGTGATTTCTTCCATCAGGCTATGACGCAAAGATCACAAGGTTGCTCTTGAAAGCAAAGAGAGCGGCCACTCTCTGCAGTCAAACGTGATTATATC
>OX104060.1:78908277-78923687 GCA_944474145.2 Dicrocoelium dendriticum | reverse complement strand
CTCAAGATTGCTACACAGGAAAATGACCTGGGGACAATGGGATCCTCTGATCTCAAAACTATCTGTAACACCTTAAAGGGAACAGCTGCGGCGGATAGGATGTGGGGCCTCGTAAGGAGATCATTCTCTAAAATGATGCCGAAGATATGTAGACTTCTCTTCACCTCCTACATCCGTGCGTCCTTGAATTCTTACTTCTGGCCATAGCCTCTCTATCGAAGCATGAAAGTGACAAGATAGAAAAAAATTCAGCGACAAGCCTCGAAATTTGTCCTTGGGCTACGCGAACTCCCGTAAACCTCACGACTACAGAGGATGAAGCTTTTTCCCTAGAATTATTGCCGACGTCGCGGAGACCTCATCTATACTAGGCGTATCCAACGAGGAGAACTGGAAAAGGAGCTGAGGCAGCTTTTTCAGCTAAGACTTGACAGTTCGACTAGAGGTCACAGCTGGAAGCTGTTTGAACCGTGGAGGTTCAAAGTCCGCTCAGGTGTTGCTCTCTCTACTCGAGTAATTAATAACTGGAACTAACTGCCGGACCCGATTGTCAATGCGTAGTCAGAAGCGGGTTTCAAACTTTTGCTAGATGTCTTCCTACTGAGTACTCCAGGATCCTGCAGGACTGCTCTTACATCCAGAGCTATGCCACAGCTACTGCGCCTGCAATACTTTGAAGATCGGGAAGTGAAGAAGCTGACAAGGAAACCTCCCTTCTACTCTCAACCACACAATAAACACTCTTGAATTGACGTTGACGTTGACGTTGACTTGTCACTGAACCCATTTTCACCTATTTTCACACTTCAAACGGTAACGAATATTACTCCGATTTCTTGTGGGAAGATTCGACAGACGGGCATTCAAGGTTGTGTGTTCGATGCTGAGCTGAGCAATTACTGTTGCAAAAGCAGTACTATTAATACATTAATACATTAGTACATATTCAGAGATAAACGTGCGCGCAATTGCAAATTAGGTAACACAGAGTAATCAAAATCGTTCTACTATTTTTTCATGCCATTGAATGCCATTGATGCTTCACAATCACATGACAGGTGTTTGCGCCGAGAAAAAATGTGATGAAAGGAGCTGTTATCCGAAATGTTATGTATTTGTGTTTCGGAAATTTAGTGAGGTACCATGGATACCTTTCTCGAATGCGTTATCTAGGGACTATGATGTCCCGAACGTCTTGATCACGTTTTGAACGGTTAAATTCTTACTGGTATTATACGAATCTCCAACTAATCTATCGACGATGTGATTTGTCCAGTTTTACGGAGAAATTTGACCTTCGTGGCATTCACGTTATGGATTGTTGCCTAATAATATATGAGTTTTGACTATGGAACTACTTACAATCGTATGGTTTCCTACCTTATCACTGAGTGTGCATATGTAAGAAAGCTTCATGCGCCTGTAATGAACAATGGTTTGTGGCTTATCATGAAAGGGGTACAGAACGTTGATCATCGCGATGTCAGTTTTTGCTACTCATTTCTGATTAGCCTTTGTTACACGGCAGGAAGTAATGTCTGAGGATTAGAACCTTTCCATCACAATGTGAATTGGTCATACAATTGAGTTGGTGTATTCAGCATAACAACCGGACCTCCAGTTAACTAAGTATAACCCCAAGATTTTGACATTCTCGTCAATCATCTCTTTAATTATCTTAGTGATGACTCAGGCGATATTTGTTCTGACAGAAATGCATGGATGTTTTCCGTCAATTACGGAACACCTATATTCGTGCTCATGTCATTCAAACAATTCAAAGTTGGTAACCATGGCTGCTAAGTTTCTAAATGTTGTAAAACAACCTTAACGTTGGTGTTTCAAAGAGGACAATGTAATACACAGCCTCCCATCCCAGCAGAGTCAGAAATGATTGCGGATAATCAGCGGACGGTTCAGCTGATTGCGTGACGATCTAATAAGGCGTTATCAGATCCTGTGCAGTCCAGTTCATGTGCGCGACATCTTGAGCTCAGCAGTAACATCTACCTGAAATAGACAGAGTACTATAGCTGCTCTGTATCCTGTTTAAGCTTATTATTTGCTCTTGTATCCCATCCCTAGAACACGCGTCTCAAATTCATCTTTTCCGTTCCGATAGCAACCATTTGTACAAGATAGTTGCATGGGCCTGACAGCCACGTCTTGTTGTTCGGCCCCACCTGTCCTTTCTATTCCCTTACTGAAGTGGTTGGCCTTGATGGTCGTCACCTACTTGGGTCATAAAATGAAGTAAAGTTTAAGGGGGAAATGGAGATATGGTTTACAAGAAGTTTTAAAAGCAATTGCTGCACTTTTCTAGGACGATCATTACACACAGTGTCAAGGAAAGAAGGCGTAAATTGCATGACTCACCAGGAGATGTTCAGTAACCCAGAAGTGATATTGTTACCTGGAGTTTAAGGGAAGTCTGGTACTTTCCATATTTGCTCTAGAATAATGTTATCATTTGATAGGTATTATACACATGAAATAGGAATGCGTTAGCTTCTCATTTTGTCGTATTCTCAATGGGAAGTTGTGAGGCACCAATTATGTCCGTTGGGAAGAAATTCGAGGTCTGTGGTAAGCGGAAGGAGAAAAATTTCATCCTTTCTCCACTCGACTATAGTCCGAAACCAGTTCAAACTGATGGCTTCTCAGATGTGTTTTGACTGAGTTCGGTTAGTGCCAACTGTGGTTGGAGTTCTTTAGGATATTATACACCATTATGAGGTCACAAAGTAGACGCCGATAAGGTCACATGTAAAATGACAGGGAAGATAGAACGTCCTTCGTCGCACTGCATTGTGCAGTATCGAGCGCGGTGAAGAGGTGCTTCTGCCAGGGCTGCCACTCTTGGATAACAAATTCATTGTAAGTCCTCATGTAAGCACCCAGCATTTGACAAAAAATTGACGCATCGAACTTACCAAACGCCATACGCAGGAGGCTGAATTGCTGTTTCGCTTTCCTTAAGTGAAAAGACTATTGAAGTAAAAACAGCTACTGAGAAGAGTTGACTTCAGTCCAAATGAGGAAACATCAGCTGCTTTCTGTTATCATGTGTAAGAAAACTCGCTTCAGACAAACCGAATGGACTTGCAAACCGCATGTTCCCTACTCCTAACTATTAATCGTCTGTTAGTCTTTTTCGACTAAGATGACAGCATATATTTTTAGCTTGCTTTCTAATCAACATTTACTTGAAGAAAGGAACTTTGTCGCTTTGACCTTGGTAAGGAAAACCAAGCTCTAGGAAACCGTGATATGTGGCTCAGATGTGGTAGCGAGATTATCAGCTTAACGAAGAACCAGAAAAACAGTAATAATGAAAACAATGCATTACAAAAGAAAACTAACTACCAAGTCTGTTTTACTCCTGCTTTAAATGTCCTTGACCTTTGGAAGTTGCATGTTAACACTTCTCCGCCGATTGTGTGCATGGTTGTGTACTTCCCAGACATTGAAAGTGGATCCCGTACTCGATTGATGGAGATCAATAATACTCTTCATTAATATGCGGCCACTAGCTGAGCTAAGATGTTCTTTTTTTGGGGGGAGCACCCATTTTGTGCATGGATCACGATACAATAACTAACGAGTGATGAAAGTATCATTACACTCCGAACTGATGACAGAACATGTGAACAGAATGTGGTACAAAAAGCGTAAAATGCTGCCATCCAAAATAGGTATAAAGGCGATAGGCACCCGGCCACAGATAGAAAATGTAACACTGAGCAAGCTACTTACCAATACAATTCTGTCACCATGTAGCTCAGAACGGAGACAATGCCAAAACACACCGGCAGCTGAAGGGGCACAGGATGTTCACCTCCTTGTTGGCGCTGGGAGCTCTATACAACAACCTAAACTGGCCCCAGGTCCTGCATCATTGGTCCTACAAAATATGGACCGGCAGCCGACCCCGCAAGGGTTGGCATAGACCCTCAACGGAAACCAGCATTCACAAACACCTTTCTGATTACTGATGCCCTCACCTGCTTGTATATCAATGCGTATGCTTTTCTCAGCAATCTAACCGTACTTCCTATTTCTCAGGTCTCCACGTCTTGGGACCTAGTTATGATCCCCGAAACATGACTGAACACGGACAGCACGGATGCTGAGATTGCTTTACCCGGCATAAGTTCTATACGAAACGATCGATCTAGCAGAGGACGGGAGGTTCTCTTGTATTATCGATCTGACCTGTAGGTTAATATTATTCAGGAGCCGCTCACCCAGTCACTTTGGTGTCGTATGCACCTAGGATGTGGTGATGTGTTTACTAGCAATAGTTTACGGCATTTCAATGTCCACCTTGGAAATGGCTAAATGCTTAGCTTCTGCGATGAGACGAGTCTTGGCACGACCATACGGTCACGTCCTTCTGGTGGGGGACCTCAAACTGTACACAATGGAAGTTCCAACATCGCACAGCGAACAATCCAAGGCCGGTTTGCAAGAGATGATCGCCGATGTACCTCTGTACAACGCATTTCCGAACGGGTGATACACCCTCTGTTTTGGACCTTGTGCTCTCTAACTAGGAAATAATTGTCGACACCGCGAACATAGATGCACCACTTGATCGTGGTGATTACATGATATTGCACTTTCGTTACATCTGTTACTGAGGGTACATCTGTGAGCACAACGTGATAACCTAGGCCGGTACCAATTACGATGTCCTGTCCAACCTCGATCAATAAACCGACTGGTCCTACCTGGTCGAGAAACCGCTGGCTGTCGACTGGATGTTTTCCGTTAATGAATTCACTGAGCTAGTTGCAGATGCGTCAGAAAGCGAGGTCACTCGCTCGAAGCAAGTGAATGCACTTCTGCGGAGCCGTTCTAAAATACGCATGGCCTTAAGGGATTCAGTCTGACTCGCTTACAGAGTCTATCCAAGTAACCTGACCTGGGGTCTTTACACAACTCAACGAAACCACTGCGTCTAGTTGATACGCGAAGAAAAACTTAAGCAACAACAGAACTTAGCGGCGAAATTCAATACAAATCCCAAGTAGCTGTATCAACATATCAAAAAGCTCCGCAGAGTGCAGCGCGGGATCCCGGTTTTACGTGTAACAGATTGCCTTGAGCAAACAGCACAAGGTGCAGCCAATATGCTTCGCTAACACTTCATCCATAGTTTCTGGACTGAAGCATCATTTCACCCGCTTTTGGCACAGCTTCCATTGCCGCTAGGGCTAAACCACGGATCGTTGACGGCAGTCAATATGACGAAATCGCTGTCATTGCGCATGCACTGCTCCTCTGTCATGGACGACATCAAACCGAAGACATTGAAGTGGAATATGCGATCCAGGCATGGCGCCGCTAGCGCGTACGCGACATCAATGCACTTGAAGCCCCACAACGTAGAGCAATCAAACTCATTAGAAGATTGTTTCAACTCTCTTACCAACGCTGACTGCTGTCCCTGAGATTGTACAGTGATGAATATCGACGTCAGCGAGGAGACCTACTCATTGGTTTATTTAATACTGACGAACCCAACTCTCCAATGTCGCAATCTGTTGCAGCTGAGCCAAAATACCAACCTGAGAGGCCATCAGCTCAAACTGGTTACGCACTACAATCTATTTGATTATCGAAGCAACGTTTTCCGCCTCCGTGTGTCCCGTGCGTGGGAATGCCCTCCCGACTCACGTTTTCCGTGCCCCTACATTAACGCTATTCAACAAACGCCTTGATGAAACGCTTTCCAACTTGCATTACTTGATATAGTCAGTTCCACTTGGGGGATGAAACAATGCGAACCTAACCATGTGCTTAACGGCCCCTCTCCGCAACGGGGCGGTGAGGATACATGCAGAAGTGTCCATGTGAGTAGCGTGGATGTATCTAAACTGGGTTAACATACCACCACCGTCAAATGAAGAGACACACGAGTGTGAGTTGTCGTTTCCTTTTTTTTCTTTCTTACGCATTTACTGAACTATAACGGAAGCTTATGCTATTCGATCTCTTAAATTGTAATTTTTACTCCAACCATCTTACGATACTTATCAAGCACATGCTTTTTAATCGTGATAAATCATTGTTCATTGTTCACTTAAGCGCAGTTTCCTGTGCAGCGTCTAAGATTCAGTTGCCACAGGCTGGCTCTCAGTTACCTAACTGACCGACACTCCCGTTAAAGTAAACTGCCATTCAAATTGCCATTGCCTTTAGGGGGACATACGAAAATATATAAGTTATGCACTAGAATATATGAATCATGATGTGGCACGTTGTTGCTATCTATGCGTCTTGGCATAACTACCAAACATTGTCGCAGGCTTCTCATAGAATCGAACGGCGAACAGCGGGAGACGTTAGGGTCTCACTGGCTAGCCAAGTCTGGACTCCCTTTCAACTGTGCTATTTCATGTGTCAGGTTGGATTTTGTTTACATGATTACTTTTTGTTGTTCAGAGTTGAAATATAGAAATACACTTTTTAACTAGTGCATGTCGGTGCATCTCACTGCTTTCTCAAATTGAAAGAAGGTAAGGAAGAAATTTCCCAAGTTACGCTAATTAAGCGTAAGTACAACTTCACCTGGATGAAATTGAACTAAGAGGATTTAAAACGTTCGAACTCCTTTGTCTGTGGGAGAATGATAAAACTGACTTGCTCAATGTATTAAGTATGCCGAGTGTAGGTTATCGACTTGTGAGATATTCATCTATTAACATAAATCAAATCACGTCGAGGATGCTGTATTCGAATGTGACGCTGAAGCTGAGAATGTCTCATGATTTGGACGAGAAAGTTTGGTCGCTTTTACTGATGCAGTAGGAATACGTATTGTTAGGGAGCTGGCTACTTAACCCTCAGTTTCATGAATTATGTTAGTTGCCTATTTCTTTGTTTGCGCAGTTACCTGTTTCTCTGCTACATTTTGGACACGCCGCTTTCCTCAGCCTCATTCGCAATCGC
Organism: Dicrocoelium dendriticum; assembly: GCA_944474145.2. Lineage (NCBI taxonomy): Eukaryota > Metazoa > Platyhelminthes > Trematoda > Plagiorchiida > Dicrocoeliidae > Dicrocoelium > Dicrocoelium dendriticum. The sequence continues at coordinate 78,916,730 of OX104060.1, read as the reverse complement.
TCACAGCTAATTTCAGCCGTCTCATTCTGTAGACATTCTGATTGGTTTCTTTTGCTCAGCGTTCCTTAGCTTTTCCACGTGGATGTATTATTCAGCCGACACATCTTTATTATACCTGTTTTTATTTTCCTGGTGTGTATCATTCTCACTATCAATTGTTCTGGCATTTGTTTAAATGCATCACTTCTCCACACTGATTGAACGCTACTCGTCGTTTTTAATGGTCGCTCACCAGAAGGTTACCCCCAGGGATTAACTCCGCAGACACTATTTTCTTTGTCGCACTTCATTGGCTCGTAATTTTCGCGATTCTCATTTGCTTGTTCCATTTCGTGTTTTCTCCATGCCTGTTGGACCTCATGCGTTTAGTAGCTTGGATTTGCCCTTGTTTGTAAAGCTATATAACTGGTGCCGTGCTGTAATAGAAAATCTGTTCATCACGGCTCATCTTGGACTTCTTCTTGCGGTCGTGGGGTGAAGGCGTACTGGGCCTCACAACACGTATAAACCTCAAGTATTTTCCATGCAGTATCTGTTGTTTGAATCAGAAGGATACCGAAATAACAATAAAGCAATTATTCATGAGTTTCATCGAACTTGTACAGGCTACTGAAATTTTCGCAGTAATACACAATAGCTTCAATGACAGTAGACAAACGGATGTGTTACGGCTTCTTGTAGACACTGAACAGGAAATTTTTAAAGTGTATCATAATGTTGCAGCATAAAGAGAAGATACAGTTTTATGAATTTATGGACTTTCCCGATAAAAAGCGCATGTGCAGAGAATTAGGTGTTCGGTGAGGCTGGAGAGAAGACTAGAATGATGAGACACAAACAGGGAACACAGGTGCCATGCAAATTAATGGAAAGAGAGTCAAGGTGAACTCCACTGGGATATCCGTGGAAGCGCTACTGAAGATGTAGTTGGATCTCCTTGAACGAATCAATAATGAGAAGAAGAACGATGCAATTCGTCTGGTTGCGCACCCAAACATCCCACTCTGTACGTATCGGGTGGAAGACCCATCCCATGAACATTGCATATACTGGTCGACAGTAGACGATTCTAAACCGAGCTTGTAATGTAAATACACACTTTTATGGAACAATAAAGACAAAATGGGTTTGTATACGTTACGTGTGATTTTGATAGTAAACCAATGTGCAGAGAGCGCTGCGAGTATTTAGTCTTCTCTATCAATAATTCAGATGAGCTGTTCAGTGCGTTAGTTTGAAGTGGTCGTCTTGTGAATGGCCTGCGACAAGCAATCTCAAAACATTCGGGAGAGTAATGCACAATGTTCGTCCGTTGTAATAGTAGCGGTCGTAGTGAGTGAATTGACTGTGGTGCACTTGGACGGAAGGCGCTGCCTACAAGAGACTGCACATCATAATACAATCACACAGTGAGTACTTGAAAATGACCATCCAATCAGTCGTTAACCGTTGTGGTAAGCCTTTCCCTTCGTGATCCAGTTGCCGCAGGGGTACGGGTACCAAGTCAAAGCCCTATGGCCCAAGGTTCGATGCCTGTTCAATCCACCTGAGAACATCAAATGAGTTTGAAACTGCCACGGAGTGAAGTCTCTTCGGGCAGGCAACACAATCTGCTTCTGTTTTACCTGAGTAGAGTTCTTGAGCTCATTCGGGTATAATACTGCTTCATCCGTTTTAGTGCTGTGTCTGTTGAACTTAGTAGATAGCGGATTCGTTAAAAGACCTGAGTCCAAGTGAATTCAATACTGATCACAACAATTCAAATTGAGCAGCTACACCTAATAGTTCGTTGAATTCTTGCCAACATTATTTTTTCATTTTTCTTTCCGTCTCCAATATCTTGGGTTTATCAAGCTTCTACGAATGTTTTGACGTGACGGCAAATCTTGTTTGGGTAAATCATACATTCGAATCAGGTCTCAGTCTATGCACATAAATGTTTATTTGTTTCAGAAACGTAAAGTGAAGTAAACGGTCTACTTGCCTCATGGTCGGCCAATCTCAAACGAATCCTTATGCTGTGATCCTTCTGCTGGGCTGAACAAGTCTGAATCAATCGACATGCACGGATGTATATAGCAGACAGCCGGGTTGACAGTGACGCGCCTAGTATAAGTCAGAAACACATTTTAAATATTGTTGAGCAACTAACAACAAATGTTAGCGTTTACGCGTTACATATTGCCTCCTTGATGTGCAGGAGAATTCATCGCTCTATCATCTGCACATTTATTTCAACAATGCAGTAGAAGATTGATAGCAACACATAGTGATCAGCATTGGTTTTGGACCACCTAGTGGCTCAAGTCGTTGGCTATTAAGATTAGGTTCATGAATTCGGATCTAACAGAAACCATGGGTAGGCCATACTACTAGGCTCCAAACCAGAATACAGGTACCCGGCTCTTCACCGGATATGCTGTGACTACGAGGAACTCACAGAAATAATCTTATAATAAGGGTTCTAGCGTAAATTTCTAAGTCAGACTGAGTTTCAATAACCAAGAAGATCCCAAGATGGCCTTTCATCCTATTGGGATTAGTAAATGTTCTCATGACTGGCCTCCATCAAGATCCGACCGCGTGACCACTAGCGACTGGAGCCACTAGCCAACAGATTATTCCATTAGGCCACAGCAGAAGGCGGTGGGTCGTCAGGGCTCCACAGTTACCAAAGTGTAGCGTAACCCATAAACGGCTTACACGCAACTTACGAACATTGCAGAGGACAGTGTGTTCCCCAAAGAATCACCAATTCCGTTACAGAAATCCAACTTCCGCTTACTACGTTCATAGCCGCCGGAGCAGTCACGAGGATCTGCGCGGTGGATAACTGAATATGATCTATCCAATAAGGAAAATAATGACCAAACTTTTTTCGGCGAATCATCATCAGTCTAATACAACCAAACTATGTAGAACCAAAATGAACAAGTGAGTCATGGCCGTCAGTAAATCACAATTTTTCACCAATAAGGCTAGATGGTTAGCCTTACATGTGTGTTAGCCTCTAACCAGGGTGAATAGAGGGTCCGCACATATTCTGTGCACAAAAGTTAAGGTTATAGAGCCCAATCGCGAATGCCTCTCCTGTCAACAGCAGGCGGCATCTGACACATTACATGTGGAGTTTCGGCTCACAGTAGATCGCTTGGAATGCATCCTTTGAGTTTACGTTGTGGTTAGAATCCATAAAGCTTTTCAGTACTGTACTCGTCCCATAGTTCCCACACCAATGTATAGAAAAGCTGGACAATGATCTTGGTCGTTTTTTCAATATACCTTACTCGACACCAGCGAGAGAAATTGTACACTTGTACGCTTGAGCGGCAGACACATGCTTTGGTGTTGAGGTGGAACTTAGGCTAAACTCGGCCGCTAAATACCTTTCGGCAGTGGCATGGATAATCCACCGGGTGATTCGCTTCTCCGCCAACTCACCCTTAAACGGTAACGATAAGTATATTAAGCACTTCTTGCCGAAACAGATTTCAGCATTGGTACTTTCGGTTCTATGTGGCCTTGAATAAAATGGTCCAAGTATGCATTACGTTCGAACACTCTTCAGAAGTAACAGAGTTCGCAAGAAGTGTATCTTCCGTTCATATTCGTCACGCTCTCTCCATCTGTCAACGGACGATATTATATATCGGGATAATAGGAACCAAAAACACGGAAGTGCTTGTAAAGCCCATATAAAGTTCCCTTTCCCTGCAACCTCTTCCGCATTGTCCTGTCTAATCCACTATAGATCTGTGCGTCTGAAACGACCAAACGCTCCTCATCTTCCAGTTCGAAAGTTAACCTTATGTTTTATGCGCGGAGTTGAAGTGGGCCAGCAGATCTTCAGTATACACCCCAGCAACTGCGACACAAAAAATGTCATCTGCACATCAACCATAATAAACCAAACTGTTGATGGACGCATTAAACTGGTCGCTCTCCAACTTGCTCATGAACACGTCGGCGAGTAGCGGGCCCAACAGCGAACCGATTACTACCTCGTCTGTTTGTCGGTACAGCTGTCCATTAAACAAAAGCTGGATATTTCTGGTGCATTTCGGCAGTAGTTGTCTTGCTCGGTCTTGTGGGGTGCCGAAGTTAATGTTGTGCAACTAGATGAACTGGTATTAACAGTCTACGATCTCTCTTAATGGAAGCTTGTTGAAACGAGACACGACGTCTAGTGAGAATATCTTCAGTCCGTTTGGTTCAATTGGACGCACAGAGTCGCGAAACTCAATTGTGCTCTTGTTACGTGTTCAACCAATGATCGCTCACTATGACCGTAAACGTGATTGGCCCTACACACACACGTAGATAAGCACGCACACACGCACTCAAGGACACACCCTAACTTTCCGTGTTCACATGTAAACCGTTAAGTGTTCAGTATACTACGTGCCAGACTGACGCGTCTTCTTGCTTATTCACTACTAGTTGAAATACGTACTTGCGGTTAGAGTCCAGCTGTGATATCTGGCGACGGAGGTCAACATGTCCATGACAAATACTCCACCGGTCTTCTGGTCGTGCTCTACCGACAAACCTTCCCTGGACTCGTGGCATAGATGGCGGAAAACCTTTACGGATTACTTGGAATTGCTTCCAATCTTGAATCCAGCAGTATCTCTTACTGAGAAAACCAAAGTGAAGCTCTTGAGACAGTTTCTTGGAGATGAGGGTCAAAGGTATTTCGATGCACTTCGCATTGATCAAATCTCTTCTACGATAACCGGCGCTTTGGAGACCTTCAGTGCTCTTTGGGGTGCTCGTCAGAATGTTTTTACGGCTAGATACTACTTCTCGAAACTCTGCCAGAAACCAGATGAGAGTGTGAACGAGTTCATCGCTCGTGTACTACAAGCAGCACCTGATTGTAAATACAATGAAGTCGATTCAACGAGATTTGAAGAGACCATGTTACTCCAATGTTTGATAGCCGGAATCTCAGACCAGAGCACGCGGGAGAAGCTCCTTTCACAAGATGATTGTTCACTGACCTGGGAGACGGCCTGCTCGATTGCCCGGCAGAGGGAACACCTTACACAACAACTCGCAACATTTACGCTGAAGGACTCGTCAGATGAGCTGCGATTGATTAACACTACATCAAAACCCAAGCCACCCACTGGCGTCAATTTGTTTGTGTGCTATCGCTGTGGTGAGCAGCACAGTTGTCCATCCGACTGTCGGCATCAGAAGACAGTATGTCGAAGCTGCGGGAAGGTGGGCCACCTGGCGCGAGTGTGTAGATCGGTCAAGCGACGTTCAGGTGGGGCTTATCGAGGAGCAAACCCCATCAAAACTGTGGACGAGTCTGATGGTAGCGACCCTGAATTACATTCCATTTGGCTTAATTCCGTTTCTAGCATGCAGCCGGCGCCATACACTCTAGAGCTTTACATTGAAGGACAAAAGGTACAGATGGAAATAGATACAGGAGCATCCGTGACGATAATCCGGGAAAACGCTGTAAAAACGCTCCCGAACTTATCCGCTTGCAATTCTGTTCTTCGTACATACACCGGTGAACCTATACGTGTCCTTGGTAAATGCTTCGTGAAGGCACAGTATGGCGACAAAATACGCACACTTCCTGTATATGTGACCCCCGGGGATCGTCCAAATCTGCTTGGAAGAGACTGGATACGTGCTTTCCCGGATACAATGAATGTGGTAAAATTAGTCACCGAAATCTCCGGACTTGAAACATTACTTAAACAACATTCAGCTGTTTTTTCCGAGGAGCTTGGGAAGTTGAAAGAATTTCAGGCTGTGATAAAACTAAAGGAAGACGCTCGACCAAAATTCATTAAGGCGCGCACACTACCATACGCTATGAGGCCTAAAGTTGAAGAGGAACTAAACCGCCTACAGACTCAAGGTATTATTACTCCTGTACACTTTTCCGACTGGGGAACTCCAATTGTGCCAGTAACCAAACCGGACGGCTCCGTACGGATTTGTGGTGACTACAAGATAACCATAAATCAAGCATCCATGCTGGTCAGGTACCCCTTGCCACGTATTGATGACTTGTATGCAACACTAGCTGGTGGTGAAAAGTTTACCAAACTCGATCTGAGTCATGCATACTCGCAGATAGAGCTCGATGAACCTTCGAGGAAACTTACTACCATCACCACGCACATGGGACTATTTCAATATACTCGTTTACCTTTTGGCGTTAATTCCGCCCCCGGAATATTTCAGAGAATTATTGACGACCTAGTGAAGGACATTCCTTTTGCGTGTGCTTATCTGGATGATATTCTTATCTCTGGACGCTCGGATACAGAGCATCTTCGAACACTCGCGGTCGTGCTCGAGCGTTTGGAGCGAAGTGGATTAAGATTGAAAAGGTCTAAATGTGAGTTCCTTTCACCGTCCGTTTGTTACCTTGGATACCGGCTTGATAAACACGGTTTACATGTTTTAAATGACAAGGTTAAACCTATTTTAGAAAGCCCAGAGCCAAAGAGTTGTGATGAACTCCGCTCGTTCTTAGAAATGCTATCTCACTATCGCCGTTTCCTGCCTAATGCATCGACGGTTCTATCGCCATTAAATGAGCTGTTACACAAAAATGCATCGTGGTGTTGGGGTTCCCGTCAAAAAAATGCCTTCAATAAAGCAAAACAAGCTCTTGCTTCGCCACCAACGTTAGTCCATTATGACTCTAACAAGCCACTCATACTTCAGTGCGACGCGTCCCCTTGGGGGGTCGGGGCTGTCCTGTGCCACCGCATGGACGATGGTTCTTTACGTCCCATAGCATATGCATCGCGCACCTTACAGACGGCGGAGAAGAACTACTCACAACTGGACAGGGAAGCGCTAGCCGTTATCTTCGGAGTTAAGAGGTTTCACCAGTATTTATGGGGAAACGTTTTCGAGCTTCATACAGACCACAAACCATTGATATCCTTGTTTGGGGAAAACAAAGGTATACAACAAATGGCATCACCGAGGATGCAAAGATGGGCTATAACCTTGAGTGCTTACAGTTACAAGATTGTTTATATTACCGGCGTCAGCAACTGCACAGCAGATGCACTCAGCCGTCTGCCGATCACGGAAACTGCACACGAACACGACCCTCCGTTTGAACTGGTTAATCTAATGCAACATCTAGACACAACACCGATACGGAGTTCAACAATCCGTCAATGGACGGATCGAGACCCCGTACTATCAATGGTGAAACGCTTTTTGAACATGGGTTGGCCTCCTGAAGGGACAGTTGAATTACAACCGTTTATGATTCGGAAGAACGAACTGAGTCTATTCGACGGCTGTGTTTTTTGGGGCTCTCGTCTAGTCCCTCCCACCAAGGCACGTTCACAGATACTTAAAGAGCTCCATGATGCTCATCCAGGTGTGGCGAGAATGAAGGCACTAGCGAGAGGGTACTGCTGGTGGCCCAACATCGACTCAGACATAGAGAACTTACTGAAGAATTGCGATATTTGTCAGGCGTATCAGCGGAGCAAGGCGCCAGGTCCAATACACCCTTGGCGTTGGCCCGACAAGCCCTGGTAGCGTATCCACGCCGACTACTTCGGACCGATCGACGGGACCATGTTTCTTCTACTTATTGATGCACATTCTAAGTGGATTGACGTACATCCAGTTACTCAGGCGACGGCCGAATCCACCATCACTAAAATGCGCTCGTCCTTCGCTACGTTTGGCATTCCGGAAACCATTTGTACAGACAATGGTTCGCCTTTTACGAGTGCCGAATTTGGTAAATTTGTCGCCAACAACGGAATCCAACACGTTAAATCAGCCCCGTATCACCCAGCATCAAACGGATTAGCGGAGCGTGCAGTACAAACTGTGAAACATGGCTTACTAAAGCAGCGAACGGGAACATTGCGAACAAAACTGGATCGGTTCTTATTCTCCTACCGTTCTACACTCACTGAGGCTACCGGGAAATCCCCGGCGGAATTGATGTTCGGCAGAAATCTGAGAACGAGGCTTCATTTGTTGTTTCCGAACCCGCGTGTTGAAGTACAGGAGCGTCAGAAAAAGTTTGTGTCTTCAGAGGAATCAAAACCGGAAGTTACATTTCAGGACCATCAACCTGTTTACACCAGGTTACCGCATGAACAATGTTGGCAGCCGGCGACTGTGCTCGATTCTTCAGGAAGTCAAAACGATTTGCAGCTTCCGGACGGCCGGGTTGTTCGCCGGCACTCAGATCATGTACGCCCCAGGAGCACTGACACACCTGCCGTGAGTCAGTCACACTCGGAGATCGCAGAGCAAGCTGCAGAGCACGATGAACACAGAACAACAGGGGAAACTCAATTACGCCGATCGACCCGGATTCGCAAACCGATCGAACGTTTCCAGCCATGACTGTAACGTCAGCCAAAACAGGGAGGACTGTTACGTGTTCAACCAATGATCGCTCACTATGACCGTAAACGTGATTACCA
>OX104060.1:78760709-78907781 GCA_944474145.2 Dicrocoelium dendriticum | reverse complement strand
TTTTGTGTACACATGGTTTTTCCGAATATATGTTCTACACACTGGACTATTTCCCGCTGTACCATTTGCTTTGGCTGCTGAACATTTGGTGCTTATGTTCGCCACCAATTGACTTCTTCGAAAAATGGCAAACTTCACCAATCCGTCTTCTGGCTTTGTCGTTAGTATTTTTCTCACCTAACAGACAACTAGAAACTTATGGAAATCGGATGTTGCCCGCCCGAAAATACTGCACTCCTAGGACGCGTTTCGATGTTATTTCATCCCAAAGGTAGAGATGGAAGACATCGAACCCGGGACCATTGCGTTGTTACTTGTAACCGCTACCGGTAAGCCACCGGGTCACGACGGGCAGCGCTTGGCAAAACGGTTAATGATGGATTTTGTGGGTTATTTTGAGGTACACTAGAAACTTAATTAATGGCTAACCTGTGGTCACTTATTCTTCGTCTATTGATCAGTCTGGATTTTAGAAGTGTTGCGCAGGTTTTGTCTTGTAGCCATCTCTTCTTGTTGTCCAAAGATGACATGTATTGTGCTATCCGTTTTTTTACGTCGAACAAGACTACCGGAGGATATCAAGTCCCACATCACTACAATGGATTCCTCGAATTCTGACCATCCCGACAGTGCTACAAATGGGGCTGTTTTCACCTCCCACGAAACTGCATGCAGTCCAAAACACGAGTCACCTCTGGATACCTTGAGTAAGCATGCTCACATAAAAGTTCTGTTCTGTTCTTTGTCAACCCCCTTTGTTTTGTCATACCATTCCATTCACTTTCTCTGTCAGACGATTAGACATTTTAGCCCTGACGTCCTCCCCCACCTGAACTTGTGCCAGTTCATTCGCAAGTGAAAGACTTCAATAATGATTTTCTTTGTTTTCACCAAAGGCTCACGATGGGTTAACTTGGTTTTTCGTATTTGCAACAGTCCCGTTCTTTGGTGTCACTGCACCTCATTGAGTATGTGGATCGATACGGAAAGCCCCTTTAGTTAATTACTGGGATCGATGTGATGTTTGAGTGGCACTTGATGTCTACTCTCATTGATGGCACGGCACAGTGACTTTACTTCGTCCACTGGTTATCACCACCCCGCAACACCTGCCTAAAACGGTGTCCCACTCGCGTGTAAAAGCTGATGACTGAGTGACGGCGGGCAACTCTCCCATTTTGAAACTAAGGGCCTGCTCCACCTTTTAGCTTCGTCGACAGCTTTTATCGCCCCGTCCGTGTTAAAGGATTCAGCTATTTCTGCCATCTCTTGCAAACGTTGTCGACTGTTTTCATTGCTCAAGTGGCTCTACTAGCACTTTCAGTAAAGCTGAACGGAGTAAGTCCCATTATTAGCAGTTCAGATATTCAAAGGGGAAGAAGTCGAACGCTTCAAGACTCTCATTGATTTGAGGTTGCGTTCAATTCATACGCTATTCGGCGTCGGCACACTAACACGTGAAGCATGTCAACGACCAACGGATTACCTTGCAGGAGGAATAAAGGAGCTAATTGGTTAGTCAGGAAATGTCTACTTTATCTCATTTCTAGGTTGTGCCGTCGTGGCTTACCCCACAGTGGGAAATCCTATACTTAACGGTTCTCATCTTGTCGTGTTCTTTCCGTATCGCCCATTAAGCTACTACTCTTATGCGGTTGTCTTTGCCACACATCCAGTGATAGCGCACCTTCACTTGTGAACACCGTCCACGATGAGTGATGTTGGTAAATCTTCATATGCTTACTGTGAACTACGCCCATGTGCGTGTGGATATTTAAGCCAGCGGCGAAATTTCCATCCGATTATTGTCATCAGGCGTTTTTCATCTACAAGGAAATATATATATATATATATATATATATATATATATATATATATATATATATATACTACACAATAGCCAATCCGTCCAATGTACTACTGGCGACTACCTAAATCGTCGCCTATGCCTGAAGTGAACGACAATCACTCTCCTGTCATGACAATAGAAGGACCTGCACCACCTCTTTCTGCTTGCATAATCCAGGCTACGTTAGCTTTATCACAAGGGATTCGGCCGTCGCTTAGTAGGCGTTGAGTCCTTTGAAGACGGCCATGACCAAAATTCGCTACTGGCTTCGGACTATATATCAACGTAGAGCGGTTAATAATTCAAGCCCTCCGCTTCAACATTGCTGCTGGGCAGTGTTCTTCTTATCCACTCTACCAACGCCCTGGTGGAAATAAATTAGCACAGAATATAGTTATTGGTTGGACCGGGAGTCTATCCTTGGGACGCCGGATAATAAAGGGGCAGTTTCGTCAGCAATTTGTGGGTAGGCAGCTTGGAGCCATTCGGCTTTTACATTCGACTGTCTCTTGCTCAGTAGCGCACTCACGTTCGTTTCATCTCGGTCACAAACCATAAAGTGTCTTCTGGTGAAAGCGGCGGGTTAACTGTTATGTTACAGTGTCCTTGGAGCGTTGTCTTTTTCTTCTTCGAATGTTTCCGGGTTACAACTTTTAGTGACAAGATTATTCCGTCGACGAACCGAATTCCACATGTACTTTGAAGTTACAAAGCTACGAAGTTCGTGCTTTGGCTTATGTAAATGGTTTTTTTCTAAGTGTTTCTGTGAAATGCACTAGCGTCCTTCCTGCATCTTAACAGGCCTAGGAAAGCTACTTTTGTTTTCAATTAACCCGTGACCTTCACTGAAGCGTATGAGATATTGAACTGATCTATCAGACTAGCGGCATCAGCCTCCAACTCAGACGTTCCGTTAGAATTTGTTTTAAACATCGGCTTTCGATCACCCGAAGTGTTTAAATTGTGTGGTCAGGTAATCGTTCATTTGTTCCGTGGACGTGTGCTGGTTCTTTGGACAGTCCTTATGGCATATTGGCCAATACTACATGACTTAACTTCTCGAGCCTAGTTACCAGAAGTGTGCATGTGGTGCATCTTCGCGTAAACTGTTTGACAATACTGTGGAGAAATGAATGAATTTATAGTCACCTCAACCATCGTCTAATGTCACCAGCAGTGTCTCCGCGCCCTACGCAGCCTGTTATCTTTCTTGCACTTCTTTGCCACCCTGTTCATCGCCGCTACCCCGTCATGTTGATCACAGAACATAGTATCTGTTTTACATTGGTGCTATCATTACCAACTTCCGGGTTTACAGATGCCGAAACTCAACGTCTCTTGACCCAGATGTTCCAGGACACACATCACGTGACTCCTACCCATTTGTTACGCGATTCAGTCTACCGTTTCAGCAAACCAGCGCGCCTGACCGAACCGACTGAAGTTGTTGCCCACAGGGCTCCAGATGTGGTCCACAGCCCGAGTGATTTCCCACCGGCCTTGGTTGTCGTTCCATCGATGTCAAGTGAGAACCATGTTCATTATCCACAGTGCTCTACGGAAACGATAATCTCGAACTCTACTGCATTGGACGTCCAACTGGATGGAAATTTGATAGATATTTGTAAGTGGCACCACTCGCCTTTCTATTTGCATTCTCTCCCTTGCAAATTACTGGTATCCTTTGGCATGCATTTTACATGAGGCCCAGCGACATCGGTCCGTTGGAGTCGACTAAATATTGGCGTTTGGTCGGAGGCATTTCAGAAAAAGACAAATGACCCGTCTCACTAAACCGTGTGAACCTCGTCTGCTATCAACAACGATAAACTAACAGATTGATAGGCGCTTGTTTTGCCGGTCGCAACGACCAGCTTGCACATTTGAGGCGGCGTTTATCGATTGTTCGGTTCGTCTACCGCGCAATGCCGGGCGGTGTCCTTTCTTCCTGTCGATAACCATCGTACGGTCCGTTTATCACTTCGTGTTTATGCGAAGTACGATATCTTGATTTAGATGAATATTTCATCCCCATATCTTTAGACCAGATAATTTCCCTTGAATTGTGTTTGTATTTTACCCGTAGGGCTATGGCCACAGACTACTACTTCCGGCTTTCGGCAAGCTGGAACATCGGATGTGAAATTAACATCACCATCAATACACGTTAGCTGAGGGTGAGAAAGAGACCATAGCTAATGTGCCCCAATGCAAAAACATAAGATACAAAAATTACACTACAAAATTTCAAAAAAGTGCTATAACGTTAAATATCATATTGTTCATTTGCTATGTGATTGTAATGGGAGGGAGAAGCTAAAGAAGAGGGGGATGGACAAAGAAACTCACAACACAAACGCCCTTGAGGTCGGCGCTTCGCCATATCAAGTGTGTCCAACTAAACGTGTTCATCGTCTTTGGGACGTGTCATCACCCACGGAGACATCATGCAGCATGTCACCTCGACGGGCCGTCACTGTTGCTTTGATCCAGTGTGGATGACCTGCCTGATAGTCGCGAGCGTATACGGGGACGCCAACGACGAATTCATTGTGCTTGGTGCAGGCAGTAGATTGACTTGGTGGCTTTTCGGTCGGGATGAGCGCTTCGTTTGTGGTGCGTAGCTTGCGGCCCATCAATGCTTCAGCTGAGCATTGGTATCCTGAAGTGGTTGGATTTGGTGTGGACCGATAAGAGAGCAGGAACGCTTGAAGGCATTCATCCACGGTCCCCTCCCCACGAGATTTCAAGAGTGCCCTCTTGAAGGTGTCGACAAACCTCTCCGCTTGACCATTGGACTGGGGATGGTAGGGCGGTGAGCGTAGGTGTTGGATGCAATGCCGGCGACAAAAGTCTTCGAACATGGAAGACGTAAACTGGGAGCCATTGTCGGACACCAAAACGTCGGGAAGGCCATGTTGACTGAAGATTCGTTGTAGACAACCCAGCGTGGCGGATGCGGTTGGTGGGTTGACGGCGACCACTTCAGGCCATTTGGAGTAAGCGTCGACCACGAGCAGGTAGGAGATGCCATCGATCGGACCAGCGTAGTCGATGTGCACTCGAGACCACGGTTTTTCTGTCGGTTGCCAAGGAACTGGTGGTTGGTGTGGCGGCATCTAGAGATGCTTGGTAACCAACCTGAAACACGGGGCGGCCTGTCCGGTGGTGTCGTCGGTTGGTTCGCTTGGTACTGCCAGTGAATGTACCGCGTTGCAGATGGCCCCAAGAGGCAGACCCTCCACAACAAAGGTTTCGAGCCCGTCGAGTCTAAGTAGGTCGAGCTCACCGTCCTTGATGTAGCAGATTTCGTTGCAGGTGACACATCGAAATGAGACGGAACACTGTAGCTGCCCAGTTCGTCGCACATGACTACCACAGACGCTGGTGGCTGATTGGGAGGTCGGTTAAAATGGAGCCTTGCCATGGGATCGCCAGAGATCCTCGGAGATCATCGTGACGTCCGGTGCAGTGTCCAACTGCAATCGGACGGACTGACGGTTTATCAACACATCGACAAATTTTCTACGATCCGCAGCGTTTATTTGCAACGTGGCCAGCAGGCTCAGGGAGCTGCCAACCTGATCAGGTTTGGGTTTGCGTCGGGGTCAGGTCGTCTTCTTTGAATCGCGGGTGGGGTTTAGTCCAGTTTTTGCCCCCTTGGGAGTTCTAGAATGGCAATAACCATCACGGTGCCCCACCCTGCCACAACTTTGGCATTGGTGCTGGTGGCAATTGTAGTCCCGGTGGAAAATCCAGGCAGCACAGAATCGGCACTCGTAGGGTGGGTACTTCGCTCAGTCGGATTTAGTGTGGTGCACGGACGAATGCGCCCTAGTTGCTGCGACTGCCTGGACCTTACCAGGTGAGGCGGCGTACTGGATCATGGCAGAATCGTGCTTCAGGTTGAGCAGTATTTGACACTCCTCGGCCAGGTTCTGCAGGGTGACAGTGCTATCCTGCTGCAGATTACATAAGAGGCGCTTCCGCATATCGGTATCACGTGCAGACTGGGGACCATAGACGAAGATCAAGCATTTGAATAAGTCATTTGTGAGCGAACCAAGTTAAAAACACATTCACTGTTGAACACGCCGGCGTACGTGATGAAGTCGTCGGCATCACGCTTGGCCAGCCACAGACATTGATAACAGACATTGAACAGGGAGGATTGCTCGCCGAAAATACGGGACAAGCTTCAGACTGTCTCGTTGAAGGTAACGTCTCGTGGGTTCTTCGGCAAGATAAACTTGGTAAAGCGTTGGTGTTCGAGCGTACCTAGTTTGCGCAGAAGCACTCGGACCTTCCACGCGCCATCCTGGCCGGCCAGGTCAACCGGTGAACAGGTCCTTGTATCGCCTGTAAAAAGAGTCGAACGTTGCTCCAGCCCTGGCGGAGTACAGGAATTCATTGATGCCGCTAACGACATGGTTCACTGAATGAAAATTGCCTATCTGACTTGCGTGAAGAGAAGAACCGGAAATTTTTTCGGTTACCATCGACATCAAATTGAGTTGCTGCTGCAGCATAAGTTTCAAGTCGGAGTATTCATCTGTCATGGTTCGAGAGCTCTACCATCGCCACTGTAACACATTTGCGCAAAACTGGTCGCGTTAGGTTAACCGAAAGTAACGCGCAACCTGAGCACGTTCCCTATTCACGCAGATATCCTGGTGACACGCTGAGACTTCGAAGTCAGACAACGATATGCACACGACTGTAGACGTGCGAGAATTAGACGCACACGCAACACACGGCTAGAGCGGCGCACACGATCACGTGACCACGCGATTCCCAACCACCCACAAGAGGAGAAAAGACAAAGCGGGCCTATGAGAGTTCGTTACGACCCATGAAGGCCAAAGCACAGTTGTCACAATCGTTCGTGTTGCGGGTGAAATGAATCACCACGTAGGGCTGCTGGTTTACGAAAGAACATTGTTCACTTTAAGCCAGTTGCACTTCGATTACGAATGGCTGGGTCCTGCTACATTGTGGGCAGTAATTGAACTCTGAGTCTCGCAGCCCACACACTGGATAATATAGCGCCTTTTTTGTTTTTACTTGATGTCCCGGCAGCATAATCACTGTACTCGCTTTATAGAATTCAGCGAGGAATATGATGCGGTGTACCGTTTTTAATGCTGCTTGTCAGTGCGGTGTTCGTGTGGAGCACCGTATGGATACTGGGTTGCAGAACATCTGCAGTATCGGTGGGATAACCATAGTGAGTGCGAAAACCATCCGTTAATTGCGGTTTGCGAACGATTATGCGTTGTTTGCGCACCGCGTGGTTTAGTTTCAACACATGAATAATGCCCTGGTATTGATGTCGGTAAATTAAGGCTCACCAACAGTACAAGTAAAGCTGTCTGTCTCTAACAATCTGCACTGAAATGGAAATATGTACTGGTAATGCACGCTCACCGCATTGTCCTGTCTCATGTCCTATAGATCTGCACGTCTGAAACGACCAAAGGCTCGTCATCTTCCACCTCGAACCTTATGTTGTTATACGCGGAGTTAAAGTGGGCAAGCAGATCTTCAGTATACACCCCATCAACTGCGACACAAAATATGTCATCTGCACAAAGACCATAATAAACCAAACAGTTGCTGGACGCCTTCAACTGATTGCCCTCCAAGTTGCTTATGAAAACGTCGGCAAGTAGCGGGCCCAACAGCGAACCGATGGCCACCTCGTCTGTTTGTCGGTACAGCTGTCCATTAAACGAAAGCTGGATATGTCTGGTACATGTCGGCAGTAGTTGTCTTACTCGGTCTTGTGAGGTGCCGAAGTTAATGTTGTGCAATTAGATGAACTGGTATAGACAGTCTACGATCTCTCTTAATGGAAGCTTGTTGAAACGAGACACGACGTTTAGTGAGAATATCTTCAGTCGGCTTGGTTCAAGTGGACTCACTGAGTCGAGAAACTCAATTGTGCCCTTGAGACCGTACCTGGCTGTGGCATTTCGGGCTGGTTACATTCGTTTGATTCGGCAGTTTGCGGTCGTGTGGTACGGGGAGTTGCGCATAGCTAGTACTGGTCTTAATGATATGCCTTCCTCATGCGCTTGAGCCGGCCGTGAAGTCTTGGATTAATCGTTTCACGTGGTCCAATGTATTCGAATATCACGGCGCAAATTATTTTTTATTTTTGGCCGCGCAGTATTGTTATGGACTTTTCAATAGCCTTCCTCTTCTCATCCTCTTTATCCGCACTTTGAAAGTTCATCCCATCAGAAAGGACTGCACACATCCTTCCGATATAGTAAAGATATATTCTATGATCGAAATTTACGCCACACAACCTTCCGGTATTATGAGCTCTCAGTCCGTTCCAAGACTATTCACAGATGCCAAATTGCCTTATGAATCTCGCGTTAAAAAGTGCCGATTGAATTCATGCAAATGGCTGGCGTTTAAGTGAAGTGGGGAAATCACCGATGCTTCCACATTCAGCGTAAAAAATGTGCGATTATTCCAACAATTCTCATAGTAAACTTCCAGACAACTCTTAAACAACTGCCAGAAGGACCTTCAATGCTAGCAGCGCATTCCAAAGCAACGGACTTATCTGACTACCAGCCACCTAAATTCAACGACCATTTTGTGCTTCAAAGTTTTCCGAAAAAATAAATTCCCATTCGATCCCAAGTTTATTCAAACATATTAAATAGGCTCCTCTGATGCACTCGTATATATCGGACCAAGTAGAACAATTATTCCAAGACTTCACGGCCGGCTCAAGCGCATGAGGAAGGCATATCATTAAGACCAGTACTAGCTATGCGCAACTCCCCGTACCACACGACCGCAAACTGCCGAATCAAACGAATGTAACCAGCCCGAAATGTCACAGCCAGTTACCGCCTCAAGAGCACAATTGAGTTTCGAGACTCAGTGCGTCCAATTGAACCAACCGGACTGAAGATATTCTCACTAAACGTCGTGTCTCGTTTCAACAAGCTTCCATTAAGAGAGATCGTAGACTGTTTATACCAGTTCATCTAATTGCACAACATTAACTTCGGCACCTCACAAGACCGAGCAAGACAACTACTGCCGAAATGTACCAGAAATATCCGGCTTTCGTTTAATGGACAGCTGTACCGACAAACAGACGAGGTGGCCATCGGTTCGCTGTTGGGCCCGCTACTTGCCGACGTTTTCATAAGCAACTTGGAGGGCAATCAGTTGAAGGCGTCCAGCAACTGTTTGGTTTATTATGGTCGATGTGCAGATGGCAAATTTTGTGTCGCAGTTGATGGGGTGTATACTGAAGATCTGCTGGCCCACTTTAACTCCGCGTATAACAACATAAGGTTAACCTTCGAGGTGGAAGATGACGAGCCTTTGGTCGTTTCAGACGTGCAGATCTATAGGACATGAGACAGGACAATGCGGTAGAGAGCGCAAAGAAAGGGATCTTGAAATGGCTAATACGCGCACTTCCGTGTTTTGATTCCAATCATCCAGAAATATAATATGGTCCGCTGACACACAGAGAGAGCTTGACGAATAGGAACGGAAGATACACTTTTTGGGAACTCAGTAACGTATACAAACCCATTTTGTCGTTATTTTTCCATACAAATGTGCATTTACATTACAAGCTCTGTTTAGAATCGTCTACTGTCGACCAGTATATGTACTCTTCATAGGATGGGTCTTCCACCCGATACCTACAGGGTGGGATGTTTGGACACGCAACCAGACGAAGTGCATCCTTCTTCTTCTCATTATTGTTGCGTTCAAGAAGATCCAACTACATCTTCAGTAGCGCTTTCGCAGATGTCCCATTGGAGTTCATCTTGACTCTCTGTAAAATAAATAGGATGGCGCGTGTGTTCCCTGTTAGTGTCTCATCATCTTAGTCTTCTCTCCAGTGTCACCGAACACCTAGTTCTCTGCGTATGCGCTTTTTATCGGGAAAGTCCATAAATTCATGAAAATGTGCCTTCTCTTTATGCTGCAACATTATGATGCACTTTAAGAAATTCTTGTTCACTGTTTACAACGAGCCGTAACACATCCGTTTGTCAACTGTCAGTGAGGCTATTGTGTATTACTGCGAATATTTCAGTAGCCTGTACAAGTCTGATGAAACGCATGAATAATTGCGTTATTGTTATTTCACTATCCTTCCGATTCAAACAACAGATACTGCATAGAATATGTTTGACGTTTATACGGATTCCTAATGCATCAGTAAAAGCGACCAAACTTTCTCGTCCAAACCATGAAACATTCTCAGCTGCAGCGTCATATTTGAATACAGCACCATCGAGCTGATTTGAGGTATGTTAATAAACGAATATCTCACAAGTCGGTAAACGGCAATCGGCATACTTAATATGTTGACCATCTCAGTTTTATCATTCTCCCACAGACGAGGGACTTCGAACTTTTTAATTCCTCTTAGTTCAATTTCATCTAGGTGAAGTTGTACTTACGCTTAGTCAGCCTAATTTGGGAAATTTATTCATTAGCCTCCTTCAATTTGAGAGAGCAGTGCGATGCACCGATATGCACTAGTTAAAAAGTGAATCTCCATATTTCAACTCTAAACATCAAAAAGTAAGCTTGTAATCAAAATCCCACCTGGCACATGAAATATCACAGTTGCAAGGGAGTCCAGACTTGGCTGGCCAGTGAGCCCCTAACGTCTCCCGTTGTTGATCGTGCGATTCTATGAGATGCCTGCGACAATGTTTGGTAGTTATGCCAAGACGCATAAATAGCAACAACTTACCACATCATGATTCATATATTCTAGTGCATAACTTGTATATTTTCGTATGTCCCCCTAAAGGCAATGGCAATTTGAATTGCAGTTTACTTTAACTGGAGTGTCGGTCACTTAGGTAACTGAAAGCGAGCCTGTGGCAGCTGAATGTTAGGTACTGCATAGGAAACTGCGCTTAAATGAACAATGAACTGTGATTTATCACGGTTAAAAAGCATGTGCTTGACAAGTACCGTAGGGTGGTTGGAGTAAAAATTAAAATTTAAGGGATCAAATAGCATAAGTTTCCGTGCTAGTTCAGTAAATGCGTAAGAAAGAAAAAGGGACAAGACAACGCCCACTCGTGTGTTGCTTCATTTGACAGTGGTGGTATGTTAACCCAGTTTAGATACATGCACGCTACTCACGTGGACACTCCTGCATTTATCCTCACCGTCCCGTTGCGGAGAGGGCAGTTAAGCAAATGGTTAGGTTCGCAATGTTTCATCCTCCAAGTGGAACGGACTATATCAAGTAATGCAAGTTGGGAAGCGTTTGATGAAGGCGTTTGTTGAATAGCGTTAATGTAGGCGCAAGGATAACGTGCGTCGGAAGGACATTCCAGGCACGGGACACATGGAGGGAAAAAACGTTTCGTCGACAATCAAGTCGACTGTAGTGCGTAGCCAGTTTGAGCTGATGACCTCTCAGGTTAGTATTTTGGCTCGGTTGCAACAGATTGCGATATGGGTGAGTTGGGTTCGTCACTATTAGGTAAACCATGATTAGGTCTCCTCGCTGACGTCGATATTTACCACTGTACATTCTCAGGGACTGCAGTCTGCGTTGGTAGGAGAGATGAAACCATCCTCTAACGAGTTTCGTTTCTCTACCTTGTGGAGCTTCAAGTGCATCGATATCGAGCTTGCGCCAGGAATTCCAGGCATGGATCGCATATTCCACACTAGGCCTCACGTAGACGTACGGCATTTCCGTATGTATTGACAGATCAAAATTGTCGAAAGCCCTCCGTAAGAGTCCAAGATATTGACTGGCTCTTTTCGATGCCTATTCAGCCTGTCTCGAGCAACCAAGGTCCTCGTGAACCATCACCCCGAGGTCGTTTTCTTGGGAAGCACGTTGTAACTGCTGGTCCCCAAGTCGATATTCATAGACAAGCCGATGGCGTGTGCTCACGACTTTGCACTTGGTCACGTTGATCTGAAGCATGTTTTCGGATGACCACGCCTAAGCCCTGTCGAGATCTCTCTGCAATGTCATGTGGTCACCCGATGTCCTGATATCATGACAAATTTTGGCATCATCTGCAAATAGTAAGACATTCGACTGAAGTACACTGGCAAAATCGTTAATGAATGTGAGGAATAAACGTGACCTCAGTACCAATCCTTTGGGCAGGCCACACTGGACGTCAATTGGATCGGAAAAGCAGCTACGGACTCTCACATTCAGATGATGTTGAACGAGAAAGTTACCAATCCAAGCGAGTATAGGATTACCGATTCCAGAACTCCTATGCTTATGAAGGAGAAAGCGGTGGTCCAAACGATCGAACACTCTCGAGAAGTCCAGGTAGACAACCTCGACTCCCACTCCGACATGACTGACTGTGTCCAGCTTGCTCGAGCTAGAAGCAACTTGGTAGTGAAAGACCGATTTCGGCGGAATCCGTGCTGCATTGACATTAGGATGTTGTTGCTCTCAAGGTATCCCATGAGCGCCTCTGCAATTTTACGTTCCGTTACTTTGGATAAAACTCTGAGGAGATTGATTGGACGGTAGTTCGAGGGCTCCTAACGATTGCCACTTTTGTAAATAGGAGTAACTACTCCATGTTTCCACATTGTCGGAACCTGCATTTCGCGGAGGCGATGTTGTGAGAACCGAACTAATCGTTCGGCAAGGTTCATTGCCGCTGTCTTCAATGCCTTCGGTTTGATGTCGTCCATGACAGGGGAGCTGTGCACGCGCAATGACATTAGCGATTTCATCATATTGGCTACCGTCAACGATACGTGGTTTAGCCCTAGCGGCAATGGAAGCTGTGTCAAAAGCGGGTGAAATGATGCTTCAGTCCAGAAACTATGGATGAAGTGTTAGCGAAGCATATTGGCTGCACCTTGTGCTGTTTGCTCAAGGCAATCTGTTGCACGTAAAACCGGGATCCCGCGCTGCACTCTGCGGAGCTTTTTGATATGTTGATACAGCTACTTGGGATTTGTATTGAATTTCGCCGCAAAGTTCTGTTGTTGCTTAAGTTTGTCTTCGCGGATCAACTAGAGGCAGTGGTTTCGTTGAGTTGTGTAAGCACCCTAGGTCAGGTTACTTGGATAGACTCTGTAAGCGAGTCAGGCTGAATCCCTTAAGGTCATGCATATTTTAGTACGACTGCTCAGGAGCGCATTCACTTGCTTCGGTCGAAGGAGCTTGCTTTCTGAGGCATTTGCCACTAGCTCAGTGAATTGATTAACGGAAAACGACCAGTCGACAGCGGGCGGTTTCTCTGCCAGGAAAAACCAGTCGATTTATTGATCGAAGTTGGACAGGATATAGTAATTTGTACCGACCTAGGTTTCCACGTTGGGCTCGCTGATGTACTCAGCGTAACAGGTGTAACGAAAGTGCAATATCATGTGATCACTACGGTCAAGTGGTGCGTCTACGGTCACGGTGTCGACAACCAGTTCCTAGTTGGAGAGCACAAGTTCCAAACCAGAGGATGTATCACCAGTTCGGAAAGGCGTTCTACAGAGGTACATCGGCGATCACTACTTGCAAACCGGCCTTGGATTGTTCGCTGTGCGATGCTAGAACTTCAATTGTGTACAGGTTGAAGTCCCTCACCAGAAGGACATGACTGTGTAGTCGTGCCAGGACTTATCTCATCGCAGAAGCTAGACATTTAGTCATTTTTCCAACGTGGACATTGGAATGCAGCAAACTATTGGTAGTAAACACACATCACCACGTCTTAGGTGCATACGACAACAAAGCGACTCGGCGAGTGGTTCCTCAATGATTTCAGCCTGCAGGTCGGATCGATAATAAAAGAGCACCTCCCCTACTCTGCTAGATCGCTCGTTTGTATTGAAGTTATGCCGGGTAATGCAATCTCAGCATCCGTGATCTCAGTGTTCGGTCATGTTTCGGTGGTCCTACCTGGGTCCCAAGGCGTGGAGACCTGAGGAATACGAAGTTCGGTTAGCTTGCTGAGAAGACCATGTGCATTGATATGCAAGCAGGTTAGGGCATCAGTGGTCAGAAAAGTGTTTGCGAATGCTGGTTACCGTTGAAGGTCTACGCCGATGCTTGCAGGGTCAGCTGCCGGTCCATATTTTGTAGGACCAATGACGCAAGACCTGGGGCCAGTTTAGGTTGTCGTATAGAGCTCTCAGCACCAACAAGAATGCGAAGATCCTGTGCTCCTTCAGCTGCCGGTGTGTTTTCGCGTTGTCTCCGTTCTGAGCAACATGGTGACAGAATTGTAATGGTAAGTGGCTTGTTCAGTGTTACATTTTCTATCTGTGGCCGGGTGCCTATCGCCTTTATGCTATTTTGGATGGCAGCATTTTACGCCTTTTGTACCACATTTTGTTCACCTGTTCTGTCAACAGTTCGGAGTGCAATGATACTTTCATCACTCGTTAGTTATTGTATCGTAATCCATGCACACAATGGGTGCTCCCTCCCCCTCAAAAGAACACCTCTGCTCAGCTAGCGACTGCATATTGGTGAAAAGTATTATTTATCTCCATAAATCGTGTGCAGAAACCACTAACAATGCATGGGGAGCACACAACCAAGCACACAATCGGCGGTGAAGTGTCAACATGTAACTTCCAAAGGTCAAGGACATTTAAAGCATGAGTGAAACTGACTTGGTAGTTAGTTTTCTTTTGTAATGCATTGTTTTCATGATCCCTATTTTTCTGGTTCTTCGTTATGCTGATAATCTCGCTACCACATCTGGGCCACATAACACGGTTTTCTAGAGCTTGGTTCTCCTTACCAAGTTCAAAGCGACCAAGTCCCTTTCCTCAAATAAACGTTGATTGGAAAGTAAGCTAAACATATATGCTGCCATCTTAGTGGAAAAAGACTAACAGGTGATTACTAGTTAGCAGCACGAAACATGCGCTTTTCAAGTCTATTCGCCTGGTCTGAAGCGAGTTTTCTTACACCGGATAACAGAAAACAGCTGATGTTTTCATTTGGACCGAATTCAAGTCTTCTCAGTAGCTGTTTTCATTGCAATAATTTTTCACTTAAAGAAAGCGAAACAGCAATTCAGCCTCCTGCGTATGGCGTTCGGTAAGTTCGATGCGTCAATCTTTTCTCAAATGCTGAGTGCTTACATGAGTACTTACAATGAATTCGTTATCCAAGAGTGGCAGCCTTGGCAGAAGCAGCACTTCACCGCGCTCGCTACTGCACAATGCAGCGCGAAGAACGTCGTCCTATCTTCCCTGTCAGTTTACATGTGACCTTATCGGCGTTTACGTTGTGACCTCATAATGTTGTATAATATCCTAAATTACTCCAACCACAGTTGGCACCAACGGAACTCAGTCAAAACACACCTGAGGAGCCATCAGTTTGAGCTGTTTGCGGACTATAGTCGAGTGGAAAAAGGACGAAATTTTTCTCCTTCCGCTTACCACAGACCTCGAATTTCTTCTTAACGGACGTAATTAGTGCCTCACATTTCCCCATTGGGAATACGACTGAATGAGACACTAACGCATTCATATTTCATGGGTATCATGACTAACAACTGATAGTATTATGGTAGAGCAAATATAGAAAGTACCAGACTTCCCTTAAACTCCAGGTAACAATATCACCTCTGAGTTACTGAACATCTCTTGGTGAGTCACGCTTCCTTCCCTTGACACTGCGTTTAATGATCGAACTAGAAAAGTGCAGCATTTGATTTTAAAACTTCTTATAAACCATATCTCCATTTCGCCATTAAACTTTACTTCCTTTTATGACACACGTGGGTGACGACCATTAAGGCCAACTCCTTCTGTAAGGGAACCGAAAGGACCGATAGAGCCGAACAACAAGATGTAGCTGTCGGGCCCATGCAACTATCTTGTACAACTGGTTGCTATCGGAACGGAAAAGATGAATTTGAGATGCGTGTTCTAGGGATGGGATACAAGAGCAAATGATAAGCTCCAACAGGATACAGAGCAGCTATATTACTCTGTCTATTTCAGTTAGATGTTACCGCTGAGCTCAAGATGTCGCGCACATGAATTGGACTGCACAGGATCAGATAACATCATATTAGATCGTCACGCAATCAACTGAACCGTCCGCTGAATATCCGCAATCATTTCTGACTCTGCTGGGATGGGAGGTTGTGTATTTCATTGTCCTCGTTGAAAGACCAACTTTAAGGTTGTTTTACAACATTGAGAAACTTGTCAGCCATGGTTACCAAGTTTGAATTGTTTGAGTGACATAAGCACGAACATAGGTGTTCAGCAACTGACGGAAAATATCCATACATTTCTGTCAGAACAAACATCGCCTGAGTCATCACTAAGATAATTTATAGAGATGATTGACGAGAATATCAAAAGCTTGGGGTTTTATTTAGTTAACTGGAGGTCCGGTTGTTACGTTGAGCACATCAACTCAATTGTATGACCAATTCACATTTTGATGGAAAGGATCTAATCCTCAGCATTACATCCTCGCGTGAAACAAAGGCTAATCAGGAATGAGTAGCAAAAACTGACATCGCGATGATCAACGTTCTATACCCCATTTCACGATAAACCACAAACCATTGCTCATTGTAGTCGTATGAAGCTTTCTTACATATGCACACCCAGTGATGAGGTTGGAAAATATACGAATGTAACTAGTTCCATAGGCAAAACACGTGTCTTATTAGGCAATAATAATCCATAACGTGAATGCCGCAAATTTCAAATTTCTCCTTAAAACTGGATAAATCATGTCGTCGATAGATTAGTTAGAGATGCGTATCATATTATCTCTCGTTAAAAATACGGCTTGTGCAAGAGTCATTGCTCAGCTCAATACCGAACACAAATCTTGAATTCCCGTCTGTCGAATCTTCGCACAAGAAATCGAGAAATATTCGTTCCCGTTTGAAGTAAGAAAATAAGTGAACATGGGTTCAGTGACAAGTCAAGTCAAGTCAAAGTCAATTCAAGAATGTTTCTTGAGTGGTAGAGAGTAGAAGGGGATCCTGTGTCAGCTCCTTCACTTCCCGATCTTTCAAGGATTGCAGGCGTAGTAGCTGTGTCATAGCTCAGGATGAAGTATCAGTCCTGCAGGATCCTGGAGTACTCATTAGGAAGATGTCTAGCAAAAGTTTGAAACTCGCTTCTGACTGCGCATTGATAATCGGGTCAAGCAGTTGTTTCCAGTCATTAATTACTCGAGTAGAGAGACCAACATCTGAGCCGACTTTGAACCTCCTTGGTTCAAGCAGCTTCCAGCTATGACCTCGAGTCGAACTGTCAAGTCTTAGCTGAAAAAATGCCTCAGCTCGTTCCCCAGTTCTTCTCGTAGGATACGCCTAGTATAGATGAGGTCTCCGCTACGTCGGCAATAGTTCTAGAGAAAAAGGTTCATCCTCTGTACTCGGGAAAGATACGGGAGTTCGAGTAGCCCAAGGACAAATTTCGAGGCTTGTCGCTGAATATTTTCTATCTTGTCACTTTCATGCTTCTATAGAGAGGCTATGGCCGGAAAGCCGTATTCAAGGATGGAACGGATGTGGGAGGTGAAGGGAAGTCCACATATCTTCGGCGTCATTTTGGAGAATGATATCCTTATGAGGCCCCACATCCTGTTCGCCGTAGCAGTTTTCTTTAATGAGTTGCAGGTAGTTTCGAGATCAGAGGATCCCATTGTCCGCAGGTCTTTTTCCTGTGTGGCAATCTTGAGTAGGCACCCGCCAATGTGATAGATGCCAAGTGGTTTAACAGCACCGATGGAAAGGACAGAGCACTTATGTTTGTTGACCGGCAAACCCCACTTCATAGACCAAGCGTGTAGTAGATCAAGCGTTTCCTGTAATCGGTCGGCGTCTTCGAGGCTAGACACTTCCGACCATAGTTTGAGGTCGTTTGCATAGATCGGACAGTCCTTTTGTAGCACACTTGGTAGGTCATATATATCTGGAACAACTCCGGTCCGAGAACGAAACCTTGTGGTACGTCACTGGACATTGGCACTGGAAATGAAAGGATATCGTTTATCTTGACTTGCATGTTCCGGCCTTGCAAGAACTCACTGGTCCATTGTAGGCGGTTCCCAGGTATGCTAATTCCGCAGAGCTTAGAGAGTAGTTCTTGGTGAAGGTCTCTGTCAAAAGCTTTGCTAAAGTCGATGTAGACCACATCTAAACGTTTTCCAGCGTCCATTGACTTAGGCCACTTTTCTCTTGCGACAAGCATGGTATTGTTGCAGGAACGTACTTTTCAGAAGCCGTGATTAGTAAACGAAGTGATGCTCAGATCTTCGCAGTGTCAGTTTATAGCACATTTAATGAGCTTCTCCATGATCTTGCATCCTTGAAGGGTGAACATTCAGATCTAACACACACGGAAACGGGTACATAATAGAAAGGGATAGTACATGCGTATAAATATAACACCATGATCGTTAAAAAATGCTTGACAGAGCAAATAGGACTGGAGTAATTTACTAATCAATTAATGACTGATGAATTTTTAGCGTTCAAAAATAGTGAAAGAAAGGAACCACAGGTGTACCGTAGGCACTTGTGCGGGCGTATCTATTTTTGTAGATCTGTCTGGTCGAGGAAGAGTTTGACAAGTTGTAAGACAAAATCTGTGAAGGGGATGGCTAACGACTGTGATTATTTATTTTATTTTTATTTAGTTAGTTGCAGCAGTTGACCTGACTGGCAACAATGAGGTTGACAATTTCTATCCTTGAAATTCCACTACACCGGGACAGATACTTTACTGATCTGGCACTTAGTTTAACGTCCTTACTCAGGAGACCAGGAAAGTTAACTGGAGAGCAATAGGTTTAGTAGGATAACACACATGCAGTAAAAAACGCTGGATCAAAAATCGGGGTACGGAAGAAGACCTAAGACGTGTAACCTAGAATGAGATTCTCGCAAACTTAGTGAAATTTTTCGTTCACTTGAAGGGACTATGCAAGCCAACTGCTCAGCGTCAATCACAGGTATTTTACTGAAGTGGCTTAGGTCAAAGATTCACTGTCAATGCAAAGTTATGGACGCTGCGTTAAAATTTGCTGGTAGCGATTACCTATGGTTGGCGGCATCCGGTTTCGGATGTGCCTGTCACTGTGGCAAGCCACAGGACGCCTGCGCCTACAGAGGGACCATGGATGGCTTGCGCTGCACCACCCACAGCTCCAACCACACACCCCATATCCAGCGTAAACCCGAAGGAATAAGACCGGGAGGCATGCGGATGGGAACCACGTTTCATCAACGGAGCCGGCCCACTCCTTCACAGGCAAACACAAGCACACTGTATTTGGGAATCAAGCGCACACAAGGCGGTGGCTGGACTGTAGTCCGCTCCACACTGAGTGCATGGAACCACTCTTCGAGCCTAACACGGCCACAAGGACCGTGCACCCTGTCCCCTCCAGCAACGACCAACGGTCTCCTGGAGCCAGTATGAACGAGGTAGTGGGTGATAGACAGGTAGGCACCTTGTCAACATGCACATCAAGCGCAGCCACACCAAGGATATCAAACAATAGCCAAACACTTGAGAGAGAGAGAGAGAAAGAAATCATCGTCCTTCTTTGTAGGATATCCCCCCTGGCATACATATCCAAAGTGTAGCGTACCATGGTCACTGCGACCCAGTGGTGGGCTTACAACCATTCCGTCGACCATAAATTCTTTGTCGGTAATCACAAGATCGAGTATCTACGGCCTGTTAGCACTTCGCAATCTGGTGGAAATGGGTAAGTGTTTGTACAGAGGGTTGCTAGAAAATAGCTAATGCAAGCAGTCTTTAACTTCTGCACAATCGGTTGCCGGCATAAAAATGTCATGCCAAACAAACTTTCTTGCAGTGAGTATGTGGCTGTACAACTTCCTCGGCAATACGTTCATAATATGGATCAGTATGAAATGCATTTTCTATGTAACTTTTGGTGAACGATAAATTACGGCTACAAGAATTGTGCCATTTTACTCAAGCATAGCGGCAATAAAGTGAATCAGGGTGCCTATTTCTGGGTGATCAACAGGGCGACATTGGAGTCTGACTTTGAATTAAAGAGTTACACCACAAACACTTCCGGTTCTATCATTTGAAGCAGCAACATACCGGGCAAATTGATCTCAGAATCGGTTATTCCAAGACTTAACCTGGTCTCTATAACCATGAAGTAGTTCTGTGGTTGTGAGACAGCGTTAACTAAGTCCGATCAATTTGCTATGAACGCCTTGGCTGTTAGTATACAAAGAGTCTATGGGTTTGGATGTTAGGAGCGCTTTGGTGGATACCAAATCCGGACTTGATTTTAAGCCGACATTTAGGTGGTCAGCCGCAAATAGATTTTGATTGTTCTTATGTTTAGGACTTTTAGTCAGGCTGCATTGTCTCAGAGCGTTTCAGACCAGGATGTTTCTCCGTGCTCTACTCCGTCTTATCGGGTGTTTTGGGTGCTGTTATCTCGGTTCCTTCACGGAACTGTGGAGCCAAAAGCTTTGCTGAGGTTGCAAATTCCATCTAATTGCTGACCACCCGTGACCGTGTACCTGCTGCCGTTAGCCGAATCTCAGTTGGCAACCTGGCGTAAAACTGCAACCAGTTATTCAATAGAACTTTCGCCATTCATTCGGAATGTGGCACCAGATAGGTGTTTTTAGACCGCATCCCTTGTAGTTCGATGATGGAGGAATTCTCGTCAGTGCTTCAGCGGTAACATACCCCATAGAGGGCTTCATGGGTGCAGTAGCACTGTTGTCCTTCATGTGTTTGAGCCTCGTGGTCAATATAAACGCGCAGTGCAGGAAAACTATGAAAAATAACTTTTCCTGGCTATCACTTTAGGCAGGCCGCTTTGGTCTTCCACTTTCTTTGGGCAATCATTCCAAGAACATGAGACAATATGCGCACCTGGCACGTAGTACAACTAAGCATGTACCGCACGCTTCCCAGACACGTAATCCCAGCAAGCAGACGTCTGAACAACAGGAGTTTTATCAATCAATTGAGAACGTACAAGATTCACGGAACTCGCCCTGCGAGATCGGGGGCGTGTGTCAGATGTTTGACTGGCTGGTGTGAGGGGTAATCATTCCGGCTGAAGTAAACGGATCGAAGTCATTCGCGTACGTGACATCCTCTCTACTCTTGAAATGTTTATACTCCTGGCACGAAACGGTCAACGGGTTTACGCGTACGTTGAGATCTACGAAGCGATGGTGCATCTGACGATTGTACAGAATCCTGGGGGTTGCTTCCGTTTCCGGCTGAACCGATGCTGATTCATCTAGCTGATTCATCCGCTGTTGTCCCGACATAACGGGAACGGACGTGGTCTGCGTGTCGCCGTACTATCCGACCATTTAATTCGAGATCTGCTTGGGTACAGTCACCTTTAATTACAGTTGCTGGTTGTCAGCAGCGATCACGGGGAAGTCTTGTGTATACGGGATCACCCGGCTGCCAACTAAAGTCGTGGTCATCTTGCGATGAGGCTGTCTTGTCTTGTTTCCTGTCTATTTGTGCTCTATAATTTTGAAACAGAAGCTCCCGTTTGGTACGCAGTGTTTGACCAAACAACATCTCCGCAGGTGATTTACCAGTGACTTCCGTTGGCTTTATCCTGTAAGCAAACAGCAAGCGATGTAACCTCATCTGAACAGTTCTTGGTACTTGTTTGGAGAGACATCTTTTAGTTGTCTGCACTGGCCTTTCCGCTAGCCCATTTGAAGCAGGGTGAATGGAGCTGTACGGACGTGCTGGACACCATTGCTATTTCATGAAGATTTCAAATTCTTTGCTAGTGAAACATGGCCTATTGTCTGTGCAGAGTGTCTCTGGTATCCCAAATATGGCAAATGACGACCGCATTTTGGAGATAGTTGTCTCTGTAGTAGGGTGGGAAACGGGATAAACATCTATCCATTTCGAATGAGCGTCAATTAGCAGCAGGAAATATACACCATTAATGGGTCCAAAGTAATCCGCATGGATGCGCTGCCATGGCTTTTCAGGCCAACGCCAAGGGTGTACCGGACCGGGAGGTTTATTTGACTGATACTGCTGACAGACCACATGTTTTTAGATAGTTCTCTATTTCTGAATCTAGGCCAGGCCACCAGCAATAACCGCGCGCCAAGGCTTTCATTCGGGCTACGCCTGGATGTGCGTTGTGGAGTTCGTTTAGGATGAACGGCCGTGCCTTTAGCGGTGGAATCAGGCGGGATCCCCAAAACAAGCATCCATCGTGAAGGCTCAATTCATTTTTCCGTTGTCCGTAAGGTTTAAGATCGACGGGAACTGTAGTAGGCCAGCCGGTTTTTGTAAATCGTACTACAGAAGATAGCGTTGGGTCACGATCGGTCCACTGACGTATGGTGTCACCTGTCAATGGAGTGGTGTCGAGGTGTTGCATTAGATGTACTAGCTCTACTGGTTCCTCCAGTATTTCGTCTGGGGTCGCATGTGGTAACCTGCTTAATGCATCCGCTGTATGATTGTTCAACCCAGGAATATAGGAGATTCGATATTTATATGCACTTAATATTAATGCCCAGCGTTGCATTCTCGGTGAAAACATCTGCTCGATTCCCTTTGACTCGCTCAGCAAGGATATCAGTGGTTTGTGGTCAGTTTGTATTTCGAAATAGTTGCCCCAAATGTACTGATGAAACCTCTTGACGCCAAATATAACTGACAGGGCTTCTTTATCCAACTGGAATAATTCTTTTCGGCGGGTTGTAAAGTTCGTGAAGCAAACGCAATCGGGTGAATGACACCATTCGACATTTTGTGGCATAGAACTGCTCCGACTCCGTATGGAGAGGCGTCACACTGTAAGATTAACGGTTTTTCACTATCGTAATGGACCAAAACAGGTGCGGAAGCAAGACACTTCTTTGCACAAGCAAAAGCAGATTGATGCTCGCTCTTCCACATCCACGGGATGCTTCTTGTGTAGCAGTTCGTTCAATGGAGCAAGAATGGTTGAGGCATCCGGTAGGAAACGACGATAGTGCGACAACATTCCTAGGAATGATCGCAGTTCATCACTATTCTTGGGCTGAGGTGCCTGCACAATAGGCGCTATTTTATCTTGCAGGACATGCAAACCGGTTTTGTCCAGTTTGTAACCGAGGTAACAAACAGAATCGGATAAGAACTCACATTTGGACTTTTTAATTTCAACCCACACTCTTCCAGACGCTCGAGAACAGTTCGCAATGTGTTTAGATGATCAGCGTCACTGCGACCAGTAACAAGGATATCGTCCAAGTATGCACAGGTGAACGGTATATCTTTAACTATATTATCCACGATCCGTTGGAAAATGCTGGGTGCTGAATTTATTCCAAACGGGAGGCGCGTGTACTGGAATAGTCCCAGGTGGGTAGTTATTGTGGTCAGTTCCTGTGACTCATCATCAAGTTCGACCTGAGAGTATGCGTGACTGAGATCCAGCTTGGAAAACTTTTGGCCGCCGGCTAAAGTCGCGTACAAGTCTTCAATACGTGGTAGGGGATATTTTTCCACTTTCGATGCTTGGTTGACTGTCAATTTGTAGTCTCCGCAAATACGGACGGAGTCGTCAGGTTTGAGTACAGGTACAATCGGAGTGCCCCAATCTGAATGTTGCACCGGAACTATGACTCCTTCTGATTGCAGACGTTGTATCTCTGCCTCAACTTTAGGGCGCATTGCATAAGGTAATGATCTAGCTTGTAAAATTTTGGCTCGGCCACCTCTCGGAGTTTGATAGAACCTTGAAATGACCCATTTTCCCAACTTGGTTTTCAAACAACGAGGAGAACTGGTTCACTCATCCATTCAAACTGCCGTCTTCAACAGTGAGTTAGTTGAGTTGCTTGGTCTCGGGAAAGAACTGTATCCAATCTCGACCCATGAGATTCGGTTTGTTCCCAGATACAACGATTAAGGGTATGGTGAGTTCTCGCTCCCCATGCCTGGCTTTAACGAAAACATCTTCCCAACACCTGAATTGGATCACCTGTGTACGTCTGTAATCTCGAGTTGCACGGTTGCAAACGAGGTAGCTTTTACATTGAACCGCGGTTTACTATGGTAACCCCCGCCCCAGTATCTAGCTCCATGTCTATCGGTTCATCCTCTATCGTCAAACTTATTGTGTAAGGAAGACGGTTTTTGAGTGTCACACTGTTCAAGTACACGGAGTTAAGTTCACTGTTCAAATTTGCTAGGACCCTATATTCACGTAGCTCCATCTTGCTTTGACGATTGGATGAGGCGATGTTCGTGGGGCGGGAAGTTTCCGCTCTACAGACGCGTGCTAGATGGCCAGTCTTGCTGCATTTCTGACACACACTTTCTTTGTGCTGCAATCGGAAGCATGAGAGTACCGCAAACCACAACGATAACACACAAATTGTTTTCGATGTTCACTGGTATCTGGTTTGCGGACCGCGTGCACATCATCAAGTACCGGACGACCAATGAAGTCGCGTTATTGGTGTGTAATATCCGCTCGCTGGCGAACAATGAGACAAACGTTTTCCACGTGGCGGCCGACTCATCCAAGGATAACAACTCTCTGACACTTTTGTCCGATATTCCCGCAATTAAACATTAAATTTTCACTTGCTTTTCAATTTCCCAGGTGGAATATCATTCTACTTGTCCTCAGGAATAGATTGATGAATATGTGCAATAAAATCATGGACATTTTCGTTAGGCTTTTGGGCAAGTTTTGAAATGCAGTATCTAGCGGTGTAAACATTTTGTTTCAGCCCCATAACGTGGTATAAGTATCCAAGGCAGAACTGCGGGTAGCATAGTTTTCCAGTTGTAGGGCATCGTAGTGCCGTTGACCTTCCTCGCCAAGCACTTGCCTGAATAGTGTGGTTTTGTGAGCGGCAGAAAGACAAACGGTCCGATTCACTGGAGGAAGTAATTCCACACAGTTAGTGAATGATTTCCTCTATCTTATCTAGTTCGATAAGGTGGGTTTTTCCTCAGCAGATAACCAAAATATAGGAGGTGTATTCAACATTGGGTTCGTCATTTTCGTCACCACTAAAATGTAATACCACTAAGCATGTACCGCACGCTTCCCAGACACTTAATCCCAGCAAGCAGAAGACGTCTGAACAGCAGGAGGTCTAGCAATCAATTCAGAAGATACAAGATTCACGGGACTCGCACTGCGAGTCCGGGGGCGTGTGTCAGATGATTGACTGGCTGGTGTGAAGGGCTAACCATTCCGGCTGAAGTAAACGGATCAAAGTCATTCGCGTACGTGACAGGTGAGTTGCGAAGACGAAGTGCTGAGAATAGAACAGCCTATGCCTCATCCGCTTTTCAGAATTAATCGACGAATTCGAGTTTCCTCATAGGGCCCTGAGGTCGTATGACACTTTGTGTGTCACAGCATAGTGGGCATAACCAGAATATCAATGTCATCGCAGATGGAATTTCTCTGGTTTCAATTATCACGTATATTGTTCTTAATTATGTTAAATCTCTACTCGGGAATGTTAGAACATCCAAGGTTTAACGCACAGTAGTACTTTCTATCTAATGTCGGGTTGAGAGCTATGGCTGGTTAGGTGGGCTGTTTAGGTAACGCCTCTGGATGTAACAGCGAAATCTACCTCACATAGCATACGCAGTTGTGTCGCTGCAAGTGTTCTTACCAAGGCGACTGAAGATGTCGTTACCCCTTTTCCTACGCACCTGATTGTCTCCAGCTCTGAGCTGCCGGCGTCATGAACGAATCGTGTAGCCTAACTTTCATGAATGGAGTAATAGCGGTCAAGTAGAATGTGGCTTGCTTGATTAAATGGTAGGGATGTCTTAGTGTAATTGACGTAGCTAATGTCGTGAGGCTAACAAGACTGACTTTACTATGACATTGTCAAGCTTCTTTAACTCTATTTGGCTTACGCCATCGTACTTAGCATGGAGCGCAAAGCCACAGTTAGGGCAGGCCAGCCTATTCCTAGCCAGGCGGATTAAAACATTCAGCAACAGATTGCTAACTACCATAATATTTTTACTGAAAATGAAAGTCCGTAAAAAAAGGAATTATCTAGTCGCAAAACATCGGATTCTTATCACCCGCTGTTTAACATCCTTTGCTTTGAGTGAAAAATGAGAGGTAAGTGTATTTGTTCACGGGAAAATAGGAGCACCATTTGACAAGGCAGATGCTTTAGAAGATAACATCTGACCTTCTCAGTTGACTACAATTTTCTAGACTGTAAATAACTCAGTAATGGACTACTTGGAAGATCATTCGAGGGTCTGGATGGCAGATATGTATATGTAAATAACCACAAAAGGAAGTTGAATTTCGGCTACTAAATGCAGGGCCTTTAAATTTATCAAGTTCGTTTGATGCTCGAATCGATGGTTTCAGCTGTCTGCAAGAGGAGTTTCCTTAATGCTTTCGGGTATCGCCTCGGTACGGCATAATAGATGTTGAAGACATCTTTTATCAAAATCTGATGCTCACTTAGAATCAGATGTTCCATGATCGAGCTGTTGATACTTCTGAGCGTGCCTCTCTGCAGTAACTCTGGACAATGTTCAGACATTCGTACCGACAGACGCCTGGTCGTATGCCCGAGGTACTTGGCACCACAAATGCAAGTAAACTGGTAAGCAATGTATGAATCGGACGACACTGGCAGTCCGTCTTTAAGACACTGAGCTATGAAGAGAGCGGTCTCCGCAACTACGTGCGACGTGAGCGGCCGGGTAGGTGCCTGCCACTGCATTACAAAGTCTCCCGTTCAGGAGATCGAAGGCGATACCTCTCTTAAAAGGAACAGAGAGAAACACATCTTTCTTTGGAACCGTTGCTACGGGCTTATTGCGATCATGGGTCATGGCGTGCTTTTGATGAAAGGCTCAGGGTATTCACTCGAAAGAAGTGTTTCCACAATTCGGTCCTTCCTCACCCTCGAGAGTTTCCGGACTACAAATTTTGGTGGCCCGGTAATTCAAGCAACGCACTAAGTTGCGGTTGTACTTCAGAGGGATGAAGCTCGAAAAGTGTGTGTACCGTCCCGCCTATGTAGCTTTGCGGAAGACACTACGTTCAAATGATCCGTCCTCGCGCCTCCTCAACAAAACGTCCAGAAAAGCCAGCTTACCTTCATTTTCCATTTCATTGGTGCAGTTCATTGAGGGATGTGCACTGTTGAACTGGTAGAGCACATGGTTGACATCACTGTAAGAATCACAGATGATGAACGTGTCATTCATATACCTCCAATAAGAATCAAATGAGACAATAACCCTTTGGATGGGACCACGATCAACCTTAGCGAGAAAGATGTCGGCAAGGAGAGGTCCAAGGGGGGACCCCAGCGCCACGCCATCGATTTGCCTGCAATAGATTCCGTCAAACAAGAACGGTACACTGCAAAATGAACTACTTGAGCTAAGTTCCTGGAATGCCAACATTTAGGTTCTTTTCGGTTATATACTTGCAGATGGAATTAACAGTTTCCAACAGTGGGATGTTTGTGAAAAGGGATTCTACATCAAAATAAAGCATCCGTTTATATTTAAATTCAGGTCTTTAACTTTATCAACCAATTCGAACGAATCCTTCAAGGAATGAATAGAGCGCTCCTTACATACAGGTTCCAATAACTGTACAATACTATTCGCAAATATGTGGTATGCGGAAGCGGATATATCAATTATTGGTCGTAGAGGGACTTGTGGCTTGTGTAATTAAGCAAGCAGTAGAGCCGAGGAGTTTGGGAGCCAGCAGGAGCTAACTGCTGCAGTTGAATATCGGTTATCAAATTCATCTGTTTTAATTCTTTCAAGATCTTTGTAATCTTTGCTTCATCGTATGCCGTCTTGAACTTCTGGATTGTGTCATGCAAGAATTTGCTCGTGTCTTGCAAGACAACTTTTGAATTTGAATGTAATCTGATTTGTCCATTAGCGCCGATCCCGATCCTTTATCAGGTTTAGAAAGAATAAGATCAGGATTTGACCTCAATTCTTTGATTGCTTCTGGATTCTTTTTGGACAGAATGTTTGAATATCTCTGAGGTTTCGGCGATTCGCCAGTTGAAACCCAGTTTGTGCAGACAAACGGACTTCGTGCTCAGCCTCGCTCTACCATGGTGAGGCTAGTGTCATTTTTCCTTCGGACGGGTCATATGAACTCACCGATTTTCGACCGCTTAAAATTTTCGCCAATAACATTGAAATGTAATCGTCTTTGCTATCTATCCTATCTTTTCAACAAATTGTTTGTAAACAGCTGAGGAGAACACACGAAAGTACTGAATTCAGTATATACTATTAATATGTGGTTGTTTCTTGCTCTTTTGAAATTCGTGTAGAGTAATGCTGGTATGAAAAAGTATTTTTCCGTACAGTACGCAACGTATCTACTGTTTAATCATAAAATGTAAACCAAGACTGCTGAACGGTTATCGTTCCATTTTATCTGTCTATGTTCATACATCTCCCGGATCTCTAAACCACGAAGTCTGAGGATGTTACGACGGATGCTAATGCACTACTACTACTACTACTACTACTAATACTAATAATAATAATACTAATAACAATAATAATAATAATAATCCTTGAATACCTGGAACTCTCAATGTGCACAGTTACCGGTGACTTTAACACATCTGACATCAGCTTCACTGCGATCCTGTGGCTAAAGAATGTTGTACAATCTCCAATCAGGTTAGATGCAATACTTGACATGGTATTTGTTAACAACCTGAAGCATTTTTCTGTTTGTAATCGAACACCACTTGGGAGCTCTGCTAATGCCATCGTAACGCTATCTCTCGTTAGGTATGCAAAGGCGAACCATAAAGATTTTCCCCTTTGTAAATATCAGAAGCGCAGACTGAGATAATGCTCTCCCCAGAACATTCAGCGACAGCGCGAAACCATTGACACCACTGATTTTCGTTTATTTTAAAATGCGGACGCATCGTAGTATTGGGACCAGTTAATTTGTTACTTAGACTTCTGATTTGGTACCTATTGTCCAATTAAAACTATTTGGATCAGTGACGTAGACTTAAAGAAAAGGCTTTTAAACACAAAGACGTGATAAAAAAATCGAATTGGTCGACTCAACGATATCTACATTCAAGCCATGCTTGGAAACAACAATCATGGTGAAACATGGAAAAATGTTGAAACATTTAAGCGGAGTCAATCGCGAGGTCACGCATTCAAGTCCTGATGTGGAAAAATTAAAGATCAATTTTGTGACTAGGTTAGTACTTCATCCTTTGTTAAATCGCATTCTTGGTTATGGCTAGCCTCAGATAACCTTCCTTCTGTGTACAGCCTAGAAGTACACAATCGGGCTGCAGCTGAACGAAGCAGCAGGTCCGGATAAATCCTCACCGGTGGTTCATAAGGGTACGCAGATTAGCTGGCGGAGCCCCTCACCGACTTGTACACACTGTGCTTCACGCAGCACGAGATAATTGACATTTGGCGAAGCGTAAGAATCACGCCAATGCCAAAGAAAGGAAAGTGTAAATATCGGCTGATCGCATGCTCATCGGTTGATCATAATATATTCGAGAGCCTTAATCTTAAAAGGATCTTAGCAAAGGCCCATTTGGATGACATATAACAGTTTGCCTATTGCAGCTCAAGATTCCTTTTCTAGGCGGTACCATCTTTGGTACATACTGTGCCCTCGTCACTGGATAATAAAAAGAAATATATCCGCATCTGCTTCCTGGATTTGAGCAACGCTTTCGGATGTGTGAACCGCGAACTAGTGTTGCGCGATCTATTAGGTCCCGGAGTCTAAACTTCTGCTATTCTTCTGTTGAAAGGTTATTTTACCAGCCGTACCCAATCTATCAGGTTAATGGGGAAAAACTCTTCTTTAATGATCACGAACACTGGTGATCTTCAGGAAACCATTTTGTCCCCAGTCTTGTTTTGCATTTACGTTACCTCAATCCCCGTTCCTGAAGAAACCATCCTGTTGAATTATGTAGACAATGTAATCCATGGCGTCCATCATCCAAGCATAGTCATCGGTCAAGCCACAAACCCTGTTGGAAAACCTCACGGATTAGTCCAAATCCCGTTGCCGACTGATAAACATCACAAAATGCAAGTATGTCGTTTTCACGCTCTTCATAGTTAATCGCTACCAGGAAATCTTAACGTAGCGTCCACAACTTTGCATTGACGGTGAATCTTTGACTTAATCCACTTCAGTAAAATACCTGTGAGTGACGCTGAGCAGTTGGCTTGCGTGGTCCCTTCACGTGAACGAAACATTCACTAAGTTTGGGAGAATCTCATTTTAGGTTACACGTCTCAGGTCTTTTTCCGTACCCCGATTTTTGATCCAGCATTTTATCACTGCATGTGTGTTATCCTACTAGATCTATTGCTCTTCAGTTATCTTTCCTGGTCTCCTGAGTAAGGACGTCAAAACAAGTGCCATATCAGTGAAGTATCTAACCTGGTGTAGTGGAATTCCAAGGATCGATATTGTCAACTTCATGGTTGCCAGTCAGGTCAATTGATGCAACTGACTAAAAAAATACAATAAATAATCACCGTTGTTAACCATCCCCTCTACAGATATTTGTCTTAATACTTGTCAGCCTCTTCCTCGACCAGACAGATTTACAAAAATATATACGCCCGCACAAGTGCCTATGGTACACCTGTTGTTCATTTCCTTTGACGCTTTTTGAACGTCAACAATTCAGTCCTTCAAGAACTGATTAGTAAAGTACACTAGTCATATTTGCTGTGTCAAATGTTTTGTAACAATCGTGGTGTGATATTTATACGCATGTACTATCCCTTTCTACTATGTAACCGTTTCCGTGTGTGTTAGATCTGAATGTTCACCCTTCAAGGGTGCAAGATCATGGAGAAGCTCATTAAATTTGCTATCCACCGACATTGCGAAGATCTGAGCATCACTTCGTCTACTAAGCATGGCTTCTGAAAGGGACATTCCTGCAACACTAACCTGCTGTTCTCAAGAGAGAAGTGGGCTAAGTCAGTGGACGCTGGACAACGTTTAGATGTGGTCTTCATCGACTTTAGCAAAGCTTTTGACAGAGTCCTTCACCAAGATCTACTCACTAAGCTCTGCGGAATTGGCATAACAGGGAACCTCCTACAATGGATCAGTGACATTTTGCAAGGCCGGAACATGCAAGTCAAACGATACCCTTTCATTTCCAGTGCCTATGTCCAGTGACGTACCACAAGGTTCCGTTCTCGGACCGGAATTGTTCAAGATGTATATCAATGACCTACCAAGTATGCTACGAACGGACTGTCTGTTCTATGCAGACGACCTCAAGTTATGGTCTGAAGTGTCCAGCCTCGAAGACGTCGACCGATTACAGGAAACGCTTGGTCTACTACACGCTTGATCTATCAAGTGGGATTTGCCGGTCAACAAACATAAGTGCTCTGTCCTTTCCATCGATGCTGCTGAACCACTTGGCATCTATCACATTGGCGGGTGCCAACTCAAGATTGCCACAAAGGAAAAGGACCTGGGCGCAATGAGATCCTCTGATCATAAAACTACCTGTAACACATTAAAGAAAACTGCTACGGCGAACAGGATGTGGGACCTCATAAGGAGATCATTCTCCAAAATGACGCCGAAGATATGTAGACTTCTCTTCATCTCCCACATCCGTTCTATCCTTGAATTCGGGTTTCTGGCCATAGCCCCTCTATCGAAGCATGAAAGTGACAAGATAGAAAAAATTCAGCGACGAGCCTCGAAATTTGTCCTTGGGCTACGCGAACTCCCGTATCTCTCCCGACTACAGATGAGCCGTTTTCCCTAGAACTATTGCCGACGTCGCGGAGACCTCATCTATACTAGGCGTATCCTACGAGGAGAACTGGGAAACGAGCTGAGGCAGCTTTTTCAGCTAAGACTTGACAGTTCGACTCGAGGTCACAGCTGGAAGCTGTTTGAACCGAGGAGGTTCAAAGTCCGCTCAGATGTTGCTCTCTCTACTCGAGTAATTA
The DNA here is from genome assembly GCA_944474145.2 of Dicrocoelium dendriticum. Taxonomy (NCBI): domain Eukaryota; kingdom Metazoa; phylum Platyhelminthes; class Trematoda; order Plagiorchiida; family Dicrocoeliidae; genus Dicrocoelium; species Dicrocoelium dendriticum. The sequence continues at coordinate 78,875,929 of OX104060.1, read as the reverse complement.
ATGACTGGAACCAACTGCCGGACCCGATTGTCAATGCACAGTCAGAAGCGAGTTTCAAACTTTTGCTAGACATCTTCCTACTGAGTACTCCAGGATCCTGCAGGACTGATACTACATCCTGAGCTATGCCACAGCTAACACGCCTGCAGTTGTTGGAAGATCGGGAAGTGAAGGAGCTGACACGGGATCTCCCTTCTACTCTCTACCACACAATAAACATTCTTGAATTGACTTTGACTTGACTTGTCACTGAACCTATGTTCACCTATTTTTATACTTCAAACAGTAACGAATATTACTCGATTTCTTGTGAGAAGATTCGGCAGACGGGAATTCAAGGTTTGTGTTCGGTGCTGAGCTGAGCAATTACTGTTGCACAAGCCGTACTGTTAACGGGAGATAGGAAATACATAATAATAAATAAATAAATGGTATATTCCTCTACGATGCGAGAAGCTGTTCCCTTATAGGGACAGATCAAGTAGGGTACAATTTTTCATACATTTCATTAATATATTTTCAGAGATAAACGTGGGCGCAATTGCAAATTAGGTAACAGAGTAATCAGAATCGTTCGGCTATTTTTTCATGCCATTGAATCAGGATTCTTCACAATCACATGGGATATATTTGGGTTGAGAAAAAAAGAATGTAATGAAAGGGGCTATTGTCCGAAATGTTAGGTATATGTGTTTCGGAAATTTATTCAGGCACCATGGATACCGTTTTCGAATGCGTTATCTAGGGACTGTCATGTACCGAACATCTTAATCACGTTTTGAACGGTTAAATGCTTACTAGTATGGTACGCATCTCCAACTAATCTATCGACGACGTGATTTGTCCAGTTTTACGGAGAAATTTGAAATTCGCGGCATTCACGTTATGGATTATTATTGCTTAATAAGGTACGTGTTTTGCCTATGGAACTACTTACATTCATATGGTTTCCAACCTTATCACTGTGTGTGCATATGTAAGAAAGATTCATATAACTGCAATGAGCAATGGTTTGTGGCTTATCATGAAAGGGGTATAGAACCTTGATCATCGCGATATCAGTTTTTGCTACTCATTCCTGATTAGTCTTTGCTTCACGCGAGGAGGTAATGTCTGAAGAGTAGAACCTTTCCGTCAAAATGTGAATTGGTCATACAATTGAGATGGTGTGTTCAGCGTAACAACCGGACCTCCAGTTAACTAATTATAACCCCAAGCTTTTGACATTGTCGTCAATCATCTCTTAAATTATCTTAGTGATGACTCAGGCGATGTTTGTTCTGACAGAAATGCGTGGATGTTTTCCGTCAATTACTGAGTACCTATGTTCGTGCTCATGTCACTCAAACGATCCAAACTTGGTAACCATGGTTGACAAGTTTCCCCATGTTGTACAACAACCTTAACGTTGGTCTTTCAAAGAGGACAATGAAATACACAACCTCCCATCCCAGCAGAGTCAGAAATGATTGCGGATATTCAGCGGTCGTTTCAGTTGATTGCGTGACGACCTAATAAGTTGTTATCTGGTCCTGTGCAGTCCAATTCATGTGCGCTGCATCTTGAGCTCAGCAGTAACATCTACCTGAAATAGACAGGGTACAATAGCTGCTCTGTATCCTGTTGAAGCTTATTATTTGCTCTTGTATCCCATCCATAGAACACGCGTATCAACTTCATCTTTTCTGTTCCGATAGCAACCATTTGTACAAGATAGTTGCATGGGCCCGACAACCACGTCTTGTTGTTCGGCTTTATCGGTCCATTCTGTTCCTGTACAGAAGGAGTTGGCCTTAACGGTCGTCACCCACTTGTGTCATAAAATGAAGTAAAGTTTAAAGGAGAAACGGTGATATGGTTTACAAGGAGTTTTAAAGCAAATACTGCACTTTTCTAGTTCGATCATTACACACAGCGTCGAGGAAAGAACGCGCAAGTTGCATGACTCACCAAGAGGTGTTCAGTAACAGAGGTGATATTGTTACCTGGAGTTTAAGGGAAGTCTGGTACTTTCCATGTTTGCTCTACCATAATACTATCAGTTGTTAGTCATGATACCCATGAAATACGAATGTGTTGATCTGTCATTCAGTCGTATTCCTAATGGGGAAATATGATGCATTAAGTACGTCCGTTGGGAAGAAATTCAAGGTCTGTGGTAAGCGGAAGGAGAAAATTTTCGTCATTTTTCCATTCGACTATAGTCCGCAACCAGCTCAAACTGATGGGTCCTCAGATGTGTTTTGACTGAGTTAGGTTAGTGCCAACTGTGGTTGGAGTTCTTTAGGATATTATACACCATTATGAAGTCACAACGTAGACGCCGATAACGTCGCCCGTAAACTGACAGGGAAGCTAGGATGTCCTTCGTTGCGCTGCATTGTGCAGTATCAAGCGCGGTGAAGAGGTGCTTCTGCCAGGGCTGCCAATCTTGGATAACAGATTCTTTGTACGGCCTCATGTACGCACCCAGCATTTGCGAAAAGATTGACGCATCGAACTTACCAAACGCCATACGCAGGAGGCTGAATTGCTGTGTTACTTTCTTTAATTAAAAACTATTGCAGTGAAAACAGCTACTGAGAAGAGTTGGATTCGGTCCAAATGAAAACATCAGCTGTTTTCTGTTATCCGGTGTAAGAAAACTTGCTTCAGACCAACCGAATGACTTGCAAACCGCATGTTTCGTACTGCTAACCATTAATCACCTGTTAGTCTTTTTCGACTAAGATGACAGCATATATTTTTAGGTTCCTTTCTAATCAACATATATTTGAAGAAAGGAACTTGGTCGCTTTGTCCTTGGTAAGAAGAACCAAGCTCTGGAAAACCGTGATATGTGGCCCGGATGTGGTAGCGAGATTATCAGCATGAGGAAGAATCAGAAAAACAGGGATAATGAAACAATACATTACAAAAGAAAACTAACTACCAAGTCAGTTTCACTCCTGCGTTAAATGTCCTTGACCTTTGGAAGTTACATTTTGACACTTCACCGCCGATTGTGTGCATGGTTGTGTGCTCCCCAGGCATTGATAGGGGTTCCCGCACAGGATTTATGGAGATAAATAACACTTTTCAATAATATGCGGTCACTAGCTGAGCTGAGATGTTCTTTTGTTGGGGGGGGAGCATCCATTGTGTGCATGGGTCACAATACAATAACTAACGAATGATGAAAGTGTCAGTACACTCCGAACTGATGACAGAACAGGTGAACAAAATGGGGTACAAAAGGCGTAAAATGCTGCCATCCAAAATAGGTATAAAGGCGATAGTCACCGGGCCACAGATAGAAAACTTAACACTGAGCAAGCCACTTACCAATACAATTCTGTCACCATGTAGCTCAGAACGGAGACAATGCCAAAACACACCGGCAGCTGAAGGAGCACAGGATGTTCACCTCCTTGTTGGCGCTGAGAGCTCCATACAACAACATAAACTGGCCCCAGGTCCTGCATCATTGGTCCTACAAAATATGAACCGGAAGCCGGCCCAGCAAGGGTCGGCATAGACTCTCAACGGAAATCAGCATTCATAAACACCATTCTGACCACTGATGCCACCACTTGCATGCATTTCAATGCACATGGTTTTTACAGCAAGCTAACCGAACTTCCGATGCCACAGGTCTCCAGGTCCCGGGACCTAGGTATGATCACCGAAACACGTCTGAACACGGAGAGCACGGACGCTGAGATTACTTGACCCGGCATGACTTCCATACGAAACGATTGATCTAGCAGAGGATGGGAGGTTCTCTTGTATTATCGATCCGACCTGCAGGTTAATATTATTGAGGAGCCACTCACCGAGTCACTTTGTTGTCGGATGCACCTAAGAGGTGACCATGTGTTTACTAGCCATAGTTTGCCACATTCTAATATCCACCTCGGAAATGGCTAAATGCAAAACTTCTTCAATGAATCGAGTCCTGGCACGACCATACTGTCACGTCCTTCTGGTGGGGGACCTCAACCTGCGCACAATCAAAGTTCCAGCATCGCACAGCGAACAATCTAAGGCCGGTTTGCATGAGATGGTCGCCGATATACCTCTGTACAACGCATTTCCGAATGGGTGACACACCATCTGTTTTGGACCTTGTGCTCTCCAACTAGGAACTAATTGTCCACATCGTGATCATAGACGCACCACATGACCGTAGTGATCACATGAGATTGCACTTCGTTACATCTGTTACTCGGAGTACATCAGTGAGCACAACGTGGAAACCTAGCTCGGTACAAATTACGATATCCTGTCCAACCTCGATCAATAAACCGACTGGTCCTTTCTGGCCGAGAAACCGCTGGCTGTCGACTGGATGTTTTCCGTTAATCAATTCACTGAGCTAGTTGCAAATGAGTCACAAATCGAGGTCCTTCGCCCGAAGTAAGTGGATGCGCTTCTGAGGAGCCGTACTAAGATATGCATGGCTTTAAGGGCTTCAGCCTGACTCACTTACAGAGTCTATCCAAGTAACCTGACCTTGGGTGCTTACAATACTCAATGAAACCACCGCGTCTAATTGATCCGCCAAGACAAACTTAAGCAATGACAGAACTTAGCGACGAAATTCAATACAAATCCCAAGTTGCTGTATCAACATGTCAAAAAGCTCCGCAGAGTGCAGCGCGGGATCCCGGTTTTACGTGCAAAAGATGGTCTTGAGCAAACAGCACAAGATGCAGCCAATGTGCTTTGCTAACACTTCATCCATAATTGCTGGACTGAATCATCATTTCATCCACTTTTGGCACAGCTTCCATTGCCGCCATGGTTAAACCACGTATCGTTGACGGCAGCCAATTTGATGAAAACGCTAATGTCATTGCGTCTGCACAGCTCCCCTGTCATTGACGACATCAAACCGAAGGCATTGAAGACGGCGGCCATGAACCTTGCCGAACCATTTGTTCGGTTCTCACAACATCGTCTCCACGAAATGCAGGTTCCGACAATGTGGAAACATAGGGTAGTTACACTTATTTGCAAAAGTGGTAATCCTGCGGAGTCCTCGAACTACCGCTCAATCAATCTCCTCCCAGTTTTATCCAAAGTAGTGGAATGCATGATTGCAGTGGCGCTCATGGGATATCTTTAGAGCAACAACATCCTAGTGCCACAGCAACACGGATTCTGCAGAAATCGTCGCTGCACTACAAACTTGCTGCTAGCCCGAGCAAGCAGAACAGAGTCAGACGCTGCCAGAGTGGGATTCGACGTCGTCTACCTGGACCTCTCGAGAGTGTTCGATGGTTTGGACCACCGCTTTCTCCTTCACAAGCTTCGAAGCTATGGAATCGGTAACCTTATACTCGCTTGGACAGACATGTTCCTCGCTCAATGGCAGCTGAATGTGAGAATCCGCAGCACCATTTCCAACACAATTAACGTCCGCTGTGTTGTGCCTCAAAAATCGGTACTGGGGCCACGTTTATTCTTAACATTCATTAATGATTTTGCCAGTGTACTGCAGTCGAATTTCTTACTATTTGCAGATGCTCTCAAAAGTTGGCATGACATCAGGAATTTGCATGATCATATGGCATTGCAGAGAGATCTGGACAGGGCTTAGGCGTGCTCATCCGAAAACATGCTTCAGATCAACGTGGCCAAGTGCAAGGTCATGAGCATACGCCATGGGCTTATCTATGAATATCGACTTGGGAACCAGCAATTACAACGTGCTTCCCAAGAAAACGACCTCTGGGTGATGGTTCACGACGAACTTGATTGCTCGAGACAGGCTGAATAGACTTCGAAAAGAGCCAGTCAACATCTTGGACTCTTACTGTGGGCTTTCGGAAATTCCGAGCTATAAAGCTTTCAGCAAATGCTAAACGCCGAAGTGAGGCCCGACGTAGAATATGCGATCCAGGCCTGGCGTCCCTGTCGCAAGCGTGACATCAATGCACTTGAAGCTCCACAACGTAGAGTGAGCAAACCCGTTAGAGGTTTGTTTCGTCTCTCCTACCAACGCAGAATGCAGTCCCTGGGATTTTACACTAGTGAATAGCAATGTCAGCGAGGAGACCTAATCATGGTTTATTTAATACTGACGAACCCAACTCTCGCATGTCGCAATCTGTTGCAGTTGAGCCGAAATAGCAACCTGAGAGGTCATCAGCTTAAACTGGCTACGCACTACAGTCGCCTTGATTGTCGACTCAAGCTTTTCCCCCTCCGCGTGTCCTGTGCCTCGGAATGCCCTTCCGACTCGCGTTATCCTTGCCCCTACATTAACGCTATTCAACAAACGCCTTGATGAAACGCTTTCCAACTTGCATTACTTGATATAGTCCGTTCCACTTGGAGGACGAAACAACGCAAACCTAACAATGTGCTTAACGGCCCTCTCCACAACAAGGCCATGAGGATACATGCAGAAGTGTCCACGTGAGTAGCGTGCAAGTATTTAAACTGGATTGCCATGTCATATCTGTCAAATGAAACAACAAACAGTGTGCGTTGTCGTTTCCCTTTTGCTTTCTTATGCATTTACTGAACTGTAACGGAAGCTTATGCTATTTGATCCCTTAAATTTTAATTTTTATTCCAACCACCCTGCGGTCCTTGTCAAGCACATGCTTTTTAATCGTGATAAATCACTGTTCATTGTTCAGTTAAGCGCAGTTTCCCGTGCAGTACACAACAGTTAGCTGCCACGTGCTCGCTGTCAGTTACTTAACTGACCGACACTCCCGTTAACGTAAACTGCGATTAAAATTGGCATTGCCTTTAGGGGGGATATACGAAAACATACAAGTTATGCACTAGAATATATGAATCATGATATGGCACATTGTTGCTATTTATGCGTCTTGGCATAACTACTAAACATTGTCGCAGGCGTCTCATAGAATCGCACGGCCAACAACGGGAGACGTTAAGGGCTCACTGGCCAGCCAAGTCTGGACTCCTTTTCAACTGTGCCATTTCATGTGCCACGTTGGATTTTGGTTACATGATTGCTTTTTGCTGTTCAGAGTTGAAATATAGAAATACACTTTTTGACTAGTGCATATCGGTGCATCGCACTGCTTTCTCAAATTGAAGGAAGGTAATGAAGAAATTTCCCAAGTTAGGCTGACTAAGCGTAAGTACAACTTCACCTGGGTGAAATTGAACTAAGAGGAAGTAATACGTTCGAAATCCCTCGTCTGCGGGAGAATGATAAAACTGAGGTGGTCAACGTATTAAGTATGCCGAGTGCCGTTTATCGACTTGTGAGATATTCGTTTATTAACATACATCAAATCACTTCGAGGATGCTGCATTCGAATATGACGCTGAAGCTGAGAATGTCGCATGGTTTGGACGAGAAAGTTTGGTCGCTTTTGCTGATGCATTAGAAATATGTATAAACCTCAAGTATATTCTACGCAGTATCTGCTGTTTGAATCGGAAGGATACTGAAATAATCATCTCGCAATTATTCACGAATTTCATCAAACTTGTACAGTCTACTGAAATTTTCGCAGTAATACACAACGGCTTCAGTGACAGCTGACAAACGGATATGATACGGCTCGTTGTAAACAGTGAACAAGAAATTCTTACAGCATGTTTGTATGTAGGTATTTGACACTTGCCCAACAAACATTTGGCAGAGTGCCACAACACATGGGTTACAATAACAAAAAAAAGAGTGAGTAAGATGACTGGAAGTAAAGTTCTACGTGTTGTGTGGGCGTTGAGCTTTCCGGTTGCCCAGACAGAGGAAGAGGGTTGACTTAAGGGACTTCACCCCTAGTATTTGGTCTAAAGATCTGACCCGCAAGACAGCCGGGTGATTCAGGAAGACGGCTGACAGCCAAGTGGCTCATTTGCCTTCTTGGTGTTCGGAAGCAGTCCACAGAGAAGCCGATGACCAGCGAGATTGTTCATCCGCCCTCCGTTAGATACTTACTCCCTGTTACAGGAATGAGTGGTCAGTGACCCTATAGCCGGTCACATTGGATTTGACACAGCGCTGTACGAGCACTTGTGGTATTTAATGGAGAACCAGGTGACAAGCCCAGAACTCCCCACGCTCTTAGACCCTGCCGCTGATTGTCCGCGACAGCTTATTCATCTAGCCTGCAAAGTAAAAGAGACTTATTCGCAGTTACCTCCACAAGGAAGGCATTCCCCGATCCGCAACCTGGGAATGCGTCTAATAGCGTACAGCTCCACCACGAGAATTCTTAAAGTGCATCATAATATTGCAGCATAAAGAGAAGGCACAGTTTTATGAATTTATGGACTTTCCCGATAAAAAGCGCATGCGCAGAGAACTAGGTGTTCGGTGACGCTGGAGAGAAGACTAAGATGATGTGACACTAACAGGGAACACACACGTCATCTAACTTAATGGAAAGAGAGTCAAAGTGAAATCCACTGGAACATCCGTGGAAGAGTTACTGAAGATGTAGTTGAATCTCCTTGAACGCAACAATAATGAGAAGAAGAAGGATGCAATTCGTCTGGTTGCACATCCAAACATCCCACACCGTACGTATCTGGTGGGAGACCCATCCCATGAACATTGCATACACTGGTCGACAGTAGAGTATTCTACACCGAGCTTGTAATGTAAAAACACACTTTTATGGAACAATAAAGACAAAATGGGTTTGTATAAGTTACTTGTGCTTCTGCTAGTAATCCAAGTTGCAGAGACCGCCGAGAGTATTTATTTTTCTCTACCAAGAATTCAGATGAGCGGTTCAGTGCATCAGTTTGAAGTGGTCGTCGTGTGAATGGCCTGCAACAAGCAATCTCAAAGCATTCTGAAGAGTAACACACAATGTTTGTCTGTTGTAATAGTTGCGGTCGTAGTGAATGAATTGACTGCGGTGCACTTGGACGGAAAGCGCGGCCTGCACGAGACTGCGCATCAAAATACAACCACACAGTGAGTACTCAATATCTTGGAACATATTTGGAACCGATCGGGAAGACATCATTTCAGAAAACTTGGTAAACGACCGGTTAATGTATTTATGAGGATACACAACGTTTCGCATTTGACACAAATGCTTCATCAGGCCTGATGAAGCATTTGTGTCAAATGCGAACGTTGTGTATCCTCATAAATACATTAACCGGTCGTTTACCAAGTTTTCTGAAATGATGTCTTCCCGATCGGTTCCAAATATGTTCCAAGGGCCTGATGAAGCATTTGTGTCAAATGCGAAACGTTGTGTATCCTCATAAATACATTAACCGGTCGTTTACCAAGTTTTCTGAAATCACACAGTGAGTAGTTCAAAATGACCATCCAATCGGTCATTACCCGTTGTGCCAAACCTAGCCCTTCGTGATCCAGTTGCCGCAGGGGTACAGGTACCAAGTCACAGCCCTTTGGCCTCAGGTTCGATGCCTGCTGAATCCACCTGAGGACATCATATGAGTTTGAAACGGCCGCGGAGTGAAGTCTCTTCGAGCAGACAACACAATCTGCTACCGTTTTAGCTGAGTAGAGTTCTTCAGCTCATTCGGGCATTATGCTGCTTCATCCGTCTTAGGGCTGTGTCTGTTGAACTTAGTAGATAGTGGATTTCGGTAAGAGACCTGAGTCCAAGTGAATTCAATACTGATCACAACCATACAAATTGAGCAGCTACACCTAATTTTTGTTGAACTCTTGACAACATTATTTCTTTCATTTTTCTTTCCGTCTCCAATCTCTTGGTTTTGTCAAGCTTCTACGAATGTTTTGACGTGACCGCAAACCCTGTTTGGGTAGATCATACATTCGAACCAGGTCTCAGTCTATGCACAAAAATGTTTATTGCTTTCAGAAACTTAAAGTGAATTAAACAGTGTACTCGCCTCATGGTCGGTCAATCTGAAACGAATCCTTATGCAGTGATCCTTCTGCTGGGCTGTACAAGTCTGAATCAATCGGCGTGCACGGATGTATACAGGAGAAAGCCGGGTTGGCAGTGATGTGCCTAGTATAAGTCAGAAACGCATTTTAAATATTGTTGAGCAAGTAACAGCAAATGTAAGCGTTTACGCGCTGCATATTGCCTCCTTGATGTGCAGGAGAATTCCTCGCTCTATCATCTGCACATTTATTTCAACAATGCAGTAGAAGATTGATAGCAGCCCATAGTGCTCAGCCTTGGTGGTGGACCCCCTAGTGGCTCAAGTCGTTGGCTATTAAGATTAGGTTCATTAATTCAGATATAACAGAAACCATGGGTAGGCCATACTACTAGGCTCCAAACCAGGATACAGGTACCCGGCTCTTCACCGGATATGCTGTGACTACGAGGAACTCTCAGAAATAATTATATAATAAGGGTTCCTAGCGTAAATTTCTAAGTCAGACTGAGTTTCAATAACCAAGTAGATCCCAAGACGGCCTTTCATCCTATTGGGATTAGTAAATGTTCTCATGACTGGCCTCCATCAAGATACGACCGCGTGACCACTAGCGACTGGAGCCACTAGCCAACAGATTATTCCATTAGGCCACAGCAGAAGGCGGTGGATCGTCAGGGCTCCACAGTTACCAAAGTGTAGCGTAACCCATCCACCGCTTACACGCAACTTACGAACATTGAAGAGGACAGTGTTGGCCCCCAAAGAATCACAAATTCTGCTACAGAAACCAAAGTTCCGCTCACTACGTTTGTAGACGCTGGAGCAGTCATGGGGATTGGGGCGGTGGATAACTGAATACGATCTATTTAATATAGAAAATAATGACCGAGCTTTTTTCAGCGAATCGTCATCTGGCTAACACAACCAAACTATGTGGATCAAAAATGAACCCGTGCGACATGGCCGTCAGTAAAGCAAAATATTTCATCAATAAAGCTAGATGATTAGCCCTACATGTGTGTTAGCCTCTAACCAGGGTAAATAAAGGGTCCGCACAAATTATGTGCACAAAAGTTCGGGTTATAGAGCCCAATCGCGAATTCCTCTGCTGTCAACGGCAGGCGGCATCTGACATGTCGCAGGTGGAGTTCTGGCTCACAGTAGATGGCTTGGAATGCATCGTTTGGGTTTACGTTGTGGTTAGAATCCATGAAGTTTACAAGTGTTGCACTCGTCACATAATTCCCACACCAATGTATAGACAAGCTGGACAATAATCTTGGTCGTTTTTCCTATATATCTTACTCAACAAGAGCAAGAGAAATTGCACACACAAAAGGAAATTTGTAACCGGCGTGTCCTGCCCTTGAGCTGCTGACGCATACTTTGATATTGAGGTGAAATTTATGCTTAACTCGGCCGCAAAGTACCTTTCGGCAGTGGCATGGATAACCCTCCGGGTGATTCGCTTCGCCGCCATGTAACCCTTAAAAGTAACGATAAGTATATTAAGCACTTCTTGCCGAAACAGAGTTCAGCATTGGTACTTTAGGTTCTATGAGGTCCTAAGCAAAATTGTCTAAGTATGCATTACGTTCGAAGACACTTCGGAAGAAACTGAGTTGGCAAAAAGTGTATCTTCCGTTCATATTCGTCACGTTCTCCCCGAATGTCAATGGACGAGATTATATTTCTGGATAATTGGAACCAAAACACTCAATTCAAGTTCCCTTTCTCTGCGCTCTCTTCCGCATTGTCCTGTCTAATGCCCTATAGAACTGCACGTCTGAAACGACCAAAGGCTCGTCACCTTCCAGTTCGAAGGTTAACCATCTGTTGTTATGCGCGGAGTTGAAGTGGGCCAGCAAATCTTCAGTATACACCCCATCAACTGCGACACAAAAAATGTCATCTGCACGCCGATCATAATAAACCAAACTGTTGATGGACGACTTCAACTGGTTATCCTCCAAGTTGCTCATGAACACATCGGCGAGTAGCGGGCCCAAAGCGAACCGATTGCCACCTCGTCTGTTTGTCGGTACGGCTGTCCATTAAATGGAAGTTGGATATTTCTGGCAGATGTCGGCAGTAGTTGTATTACTCAGTCTTGTGCGGTGCCGACGTCAAACTTGTGCAACTAGATGAACTGGTCTGGACAGTCTACGATCTCTGCCCTTGGAGCCTTGTTGAAACTAGACATGACGTCTAGTGAGAATATCTTCAGTTCGCTTGGTTCAAGTGGACCCTCTGAGTCGAGAAACCCAAAGGTGTCCTTGCGACTGTACCTGGCTGTGGCATTTCGGGCTGGTTACATTCGTTTGATTCGGCACTTTGCGGTCGTGTGGTACGGGGAGTTGCGCATAGCTAGTACTGGTCTTAATGATATCCATCACTCATGCAGCAGGATAGCACTGTCCCTCTGCAGAACCTGGCCGAGGAGTGTCAAATACTGCACAACCTGAAGCACGATTCTGCCATGATCCAGTACGCCGCCTCACCTGGTAAGGTCCAGGCAGTCGCAGCAACTAGGGCGCGTTCGTCCGTGCACCCCACCCAATCCGACCGAGCGAAGTCCCCGCCCTACGAGTGCCGATTCTGTGCTGCCTGGATTTTCCACCGGGACTACAATTTCCACCAGCACCGATGCCAAGGTTGTGGCAGGATGGGGCAACGGGATGGTTACTGCCATTCTAGAACTCCCAAGGGGGTAAAAACTGGGCTAAACCTCACCCGCGATTCAAAGAAGACGACCCGACCCCGACACAAAACCAAACCTGATCAGGTTGGCAGCTCCCTAAGCCTGCTGGCCGCGTTGCAAGTTAACGCTGCGGATCGTAGAAAATTTGTCCACGTGTTGATCAACCGTCAGTCCGTCCGATTGCAGTTGGACACTGCGCTGGACATCCCGATCATCTCGGAGGATCTCTGGCGATCCCTTGGCAAGCCTCCATTCGAGCTGACCACCCAATCAGCCACCACTGTCTATGGTAGTCGCATGCTCCGAACTGGGCAGCTACAGTGTTCCGTCTCATTCCGACGTGTCACATGCAACGAAATCTGTTACATCACGAAGGCAGAGCTCAACCTACTTAGTCTCGACTGGCTCGAAACACTTGTTGTGGTCGATCTGCCTCTTCGGGCCATCTGCAACGCGGTACATTCACTGGCAGTACCAAGCGACCAAACCGACGACACCATCGGACATGCCGGCCCCGTGTTTCAGGTTGGTTACCAAGCATCTAAGATGCCAACACACCAACCATCAGTTCGTTGGAAACCCCCAGAAAAACCGTGGTCTCGAGTGCACATCGACTATGATGGTCCGATTGATGACATCTCCCAAGTGATCGTGGTCGACTCTTACTCCAAATGGCCTGTAGTGGTTGCTTTCAACCAAGAAACCAACCGCATCCGCCACGCTGGGTTGTCTAAAACGAATCTTCAGTCAGCATGAACTCCCCGAGGTCTTGGTGTCTGACTTTGGCTCCCAGTTCACGTCCTTCATGTTCGAAGACTTTCGTCGCCGGCATTTTATCCAACACCTATGCACACCGCCCTACCATCTATAGTCCAATAGTCAAGCGGAGACATTTGTTGACACCTTCAAGTAGGCACTCTTGTAATCTCGTGGGGAGGCGAACGTGGATGAGTGCCTTCAATCGTTTTCTCTCTTATCAGTCCACACCAAATCCAGCCACTCCAGGATGCCAGTCTCCAGCTGAAGCATTGATAGGTCGCAAGTTACGCGTCACTCACGAAGCGCTCATCTAGACCGAACAGCCACCAAGTCCATCTACTGCCTCCACCAAGCACTATGAACTCGTCGTTGGAGCCCTGGTATATGCTCGCGATTATCGAGCATGTCATCCACACTGGATCAAAGCAACAGTGGCGGCCCGTCGAGATGAGATGCTGCATGATGTATCCGTGGATGATGACAGGTGGGTCCGTCATTGCAATTAACTTCGACCGCGACACCGCGAACCCACTACGCCAGCCAGTCTTCTTGTGCACATGCTGCTGCACATCTCGTTCGGAGTGGCAATGCAATTATTCTCTTCTTTCAATTGATTTCCCTTACTCTTCGAGTTTTCTTCCTCTCTTACTTACTTCACGTAACTGCCAAAGGAGGAACAGCTAACGTAAGGAACGCGGGCATTAAATTTGTGGATCAGGGTGTTTTCGTTTTAGACCCATCAAGAAGTCGGAGCACCCCCATCAACTCCTGGATCGACGACCCGCTCAAGAAGGAACACCTACGGGATTCATCCAATCGTTCCAGTCCCAGTTGAACTTGAACCTACGCAACCCAATTGCCGCAACATCTTGAGACCCCTCCCTACTGACGAACAGGAAGAATCCGGAGCTCACCGAAAACCCCCAGGTCAATCCTCGTCAGAAACGATGCACATTATCTTCAAAGGGAGGCGTTGAGGGCATGTCAAGTAACCCCACAAAAATGCGCTATATTATCCAGTGCGTGGGCTGCGGGACTCAGAGCTCAATTACTGCCCACAACGTAGCGGGACCCAGCCATTCGTAGTCGGAGCGCAACTGGGTTAAAGTGTAAACCAACAGCTCAACGTGGTGATTCATTTCACCCACAACACGAACGATTGTGACAACTGTGCTTTGGCCTCTGTGGGTCGTAACGAACACTCAGAGGCCCGCTTCGTCTTGTCTCCTCTTGTGGTTGGTTGGGAATCTCGTGGTCACGTGATCGTGTGCGTCGCTCTAGCCGTGTGTTGTGTGTGCATCTCTACACCATTTCCCGGCCAAGTTGTCCTCTTGGGCAACAGAAATAATTTGAGGAGGCATTCAACATGAGTCTACTCAAGTAATTTGTTCCGTGCGTAGGAGCTGAAGCTTCCCACCTGCACCCCTATGACTTAGTGCATCTGAGGTCCAATTGGCTGAAGGCGACGGGCTATACACACACACCTACACACCTGCACAAGTGACTGGCGTACGCACGGAACAAATTAATTGGGTAGACTCATGTTGAATGCCCTCTCAGATTATTTCTGTTGCCCAAGAGGACAATTTGGTAGGGAAATGGTATAGTGGTGTGCGTATCGTTGTCTGATTTCGAAGACTCAGCGTGTCACCAGGCTATCTGCGTGAATAGGGACCGTGCTCAGGTTACGCGTAACTTTCGGTTATACTAACGCGACCAGTTCTGCGCAAATCCATTACAAGCTGGCCTCGCTCGCTGCACTTCTCCTACAAGTGACGAGCCGCAAACACATATCGTTCATGCTCAACCCCAAGGAAATCCGCATCGCTCACCCACCACTTTTGTTCCAACGACCTGAGTAACGTGGTGGTTTGTGTAGGACTCGTGCTATCTCTTTTCCGACACAACGCAACAAGTTGATGCCAGAATAATTCGTGTAATATTATTTGCTCTCTTTGTGCCCGGACAGTGATAACACAAGTGCATCCATCTACTTAGGTGGTGGATGTTCTTCAAATCACGCTCGTCGCACCAAGTGGCGCTGATGCCAGTCGGCTTTCCCACCAGCTGGTCATTTGGACTACCGGAAAGTGCAAAACAGACACAATTTTCGCATGGTGTTGTGGTTGCGTATCCAAACGGGTGGAATGTGCAACCAGCCAGCACCAGCCCCATACCGATTGACTCCGTCAGCAAGTTGAGTTTCACCGAGTGCGGTATTGACAATGCCATAGCGTGCGCGTTCCATCGCGACCATTGTAGTGCGTACATAAATGCGTAAACATCCAAACATGTACCACTAGAAATGTATACGTATAAACATAATTTGAAATAGTTGAAAAAATCCTTAGTTCAGGGTGTGGATGTGTATTTTGATTTGGTCTTCCAGCTGATTGATTACCGTACAGACGTTTCGTTTCCAAACTATGCCATAATTTCAGTGCGGCTTCAGGAGCCTGTTTCTCAGTTTCTCGTAAGCAAGTTCGAATTCCAGTCACTTTTGACAGAGTTCTGCTTTAAATACTAGGATTCCCTGGACTCACGTGCTTGTCAGCTTTTGGCAGCTCTGAAGATTTTGAATTGTTCCAGGTCGAATTGGTGGTTTTCGGCATACATATGCTTAGACATTGAGGAGTTCCGAGCGTTAAGGTGGATGGCTCAGTCGTGTTTATATACTCTGGTGTCAAACTTTATACCATTTTGTTCCACGTAGGACTTGTCAGATTCCTGAAAACAGATCTAATCAGTGGTTTCCTTCTTGCTAAATTTAGCATTCACTCCGTAAAGATTACTACGAATTGTCCCCAAGTTAGGTGTGTAACATTGATTCCGAATAGTAATAAGACTTTTGCTACCATACCCTTGATCTTGTTGACATAACCTGACATAACCTGACTCTCTTTTCGACAGTTACATATGTTGATGCGGGTAGTAGGGGCTTTTGTGGTGTCAGCCTGCGTGTAATGGAGCCTTTTAGGGTATGAGTTCCGCTTGAGCAAACTGAAGATAGGGCCTTGCTCCACCCGCCTCAATGGCGTTGTTCTACAGGCTTTCTGTGCTCGTTCGAAAAGTGTTCACACACAGTTGCGTCTGAGGACAACCGAATGGTTGCTGCTGTATTTATTGATCTGCTCCCTGTGCGTTAATTTTCGATAGACTCGTTCCCAGTCTCCAAACAACAGTCCTTCGTATGAGAAACTCTACGACCAGCAATCGCCTGTTCTTCTCCTCCCTGACGAATGACATGTCATCGAACCTACTTCAATTAGCTCATGTGCCTTCTCCTGTTCGGAACGAAAATGTCCTCTACCTACTGTATCCAAAATTTTAGTCTCGTGGTTGGGAGTACTATTTTTTCCTGCTAGTAAGTTGGAGATCGACGATCCCATAGATGTGCCCATTAGCTGGTTATAAATTTTGCTGTGGAAAATGTTATTTGTTTTCAGACTGAATTTCATCAAAGCCATCATCTGTCTTGTGCCGTCTACCGATCTTATCGGACGATATATGTTCCTGCAGTAGGCTGGCCATTGTTTGTTTCGTCAACCTCATGCCGATTGATATAAACAACGTGGTTATATCCAAATAGAAGCTTATTTCATCCCGTTGTATACTTGTGATTAAGAGTTCCGCAAGTAACACTTTAACGGAGCTGATCGAGTGTTCTGATCCCGCCGTTAGATGTGCTAGCTATTTCCAGATCTCTTTTGCTCTGGTGCAGTGAAATTAGGTTGAATTTGGGGCTAATGCATAAAAACGAGAATTTCTTTTCATAATGAAATTACTAACTGTTTCAAACTAGGAGTTGGAGAATCCGCTGTGTTTGAGATGCTACAAACAATCTCTATTGAGACCTCGGTTCACTTGAAGTGGACTTCGGTCATTCCGATCACATGTAAAGTGGAAATATTTTTGTGTTACTCATCCCAGCACTGGCACACCACAACAGCGGTTTCGACCTGGTTTAGACTCATCCGGTGAAGATAGCCTAAGCTGAGGCGGAAATCAGTGGTTCACGGTGGACGATAAAAACACTATGCCACTGAGATCTGTGAGCAACGCTTGGTACAGGGGAAACGAACTCAAAGTAGGAGTTGGAGCATCCGCTGTGTTTGGGTTGCTACAAGCAAACTCTATAGAGACCTCGGTTCACTTGATGTGGACCTCGGTCATTCCGATCACATACATACGGTTCTTGTGATCGGAATGACCGAGGTCTCAATAGAGGTTGCTTGTAGCAACCCAAACACACAGCGGATGCTCCAACTTCTACTTTGATTTCGTTTCCGCTGTACCAAGTGTTGCCCACAGATCTCAGTGGCATGGTGTGTAGTGCATCAGCCGTGAATCACTAGGCTCTGATTTCCACCCGATCCCAGGCTACCCCCAAACCAGGACGAAACCACGATTGTGGTGTGCCAGTGTTGGGATGAGCAACACCAAAATATTTCCATTCTACCAACAAGGGGTCATGTCAAGCAGCGTTTCTTAACACATATACAGTCATTTTCATCGTCCATTTCTCGTTGACTTGTGGTTTCGGTCCATATATTTTGATTTGCGTATAAGTATATAAATCTGCTAATGAATTTATTAAAAAAAAATACATTCGCTTACCTTGATCTCTGACTAGAAACGCATTAAAGTCCCCTATAAAAGGATCAAATAAACACCTTGTCAGGCAATTTCTGACTTGTAGCAAGGGGCATACTGTGTACTGCGTGTGAACGCCCCTCACGGTACGCAATCAGGATCAGACTTGCATGGTATCATGCCGGAATAGTGGTTGTGGCATACATTCGGTAGTGACTTACTTTTCAAAATGATGCCCATAACGTCTATTGAGCAAGAGTTGCACTAACTTGCATTAAATTCCATCACCCCCAATTGCCGTGGTGCGATTGACGGTTGTTGGGTTGATACGTGCTGATAAACGGCTCACCGGACCCGCATTTAGCGGGCCCTCGGCACACCGCAATCACATGTGGAAATACGTCGATAGGGACCTTGGCAACACGCAGGATATATGTGACATGTGTGTGCCTAGTCCGTTCACCATCACCAGGTGGTTCAATCTCATTACATGTGACAAATCACCGTTGCTGAGACAGCGTCGTGATTGTCGCGGACTCGACCTCCGGTCATGTCCAGACAGAGAGGGTAGTTTGTTTGTAACCGGCTGAAAAATACCAGTGTATGAAATATGCTCTGGTTGCGGACACAGTGAGTCTGATCATTGTCACAAGAAGTCACGTATTGCATATTGGCATAGTAACTCAATGGGGAGAATATGGTTGACCTAGACCACAGATAGAATGTTTAACTTTCTTGACAAACGAGATGTTGGCAAAAGGACATTGTTAGTTTTCCCTCAATTTTCTCGAGCACCACAATGTTGCGGAGCAATTTTCACCATCCTAAGGGCAAAATTTTAATAAATAATGAAAGATGACTGTTTACGGGTTAAGAAGAACCTTTTCACACGCTCCGTTTGAGTGTTTCGGTGAGTTCATCGAAAAATGTTAATGAACAAAGAGCAATAATTTATCACGGGATAAAAGCAAGTGCTTGACACTTCCCGTAGGATGGTTGGGGTGAATACGACGAAAACAAAATATATGTGGGTTATCTACCCAGCGTCTACCGAGATGAATATTTGATAAAGAACATCAGGGCAAAATTAAAAAATGTCGAGCGTCAACGTTCAGAAATACACTGGGGTGCAGTGGTTTTTGATGTAAGGCGTGAGAAAAGTAAAATATAGTCGCTCACTTGAGCCCATTTGATACATAAACCTTGTAGAAAAGTATGCTTGGCGTAATCCACAAGTGAGGAGTTTCGGTACCAAAGTGCTAGGAGTTAACGGCAATATCTAATCATTTTTGCAAAAGTCCAAGTTAGGGGAGGATACCACTGAGCCTGGGAGTTCGTTCCAGGGTTGACAAACCCGAAGGGAAAAATAATTACTTCTATACTCTAGGCGTCTATATTGTTCCTTTAATTTTAACTAGTTACCCCTGAGCTGCGTGTTGTGGCTAAGTTTCAGCAAATGGCTGTATACGTGTTTGGGGTCACTCAATATCTGGTACGCTAATATGAGATCCCCGCGCAGCCTTCGATAGCATCCACGGAAAATTCCCATCAACTTCAGCCTTCGGTGCTAAGAGTGATAGCGCAAGCTTTTGACATTCTTTGTTGCTGTTCGTAGTGGTGCCTCTAACGCCTCTAGGTCGTGCTTCAACTAAGGTTGTCAAGCTTGGATAGCGTATTCAACATGCGGGCGCACGTAGGAATTGTGCACCATTGGGAAAATTGATGGGTCAAATCTCTGGAATGCTCTTCGCATCATGCCGACGTGCTGGTTGTATATCTTCGCAGCTACCTGAACCTGTTTTGAACAGTTGAGGTCGCTCTGTACGAGCACACCAAGGTCACATTCCTGGAAGCTGGTCTGCAATCTTTTTGTCCCAAACAAGTATATATACTTATGTCTATGGTGTAATTGCACAACGCGACATTTTTCTAGGTTGAATGGCAGGGCGTTTTGAACTGACCAGTTCGACGCCGTGTTAAGATCGCACTGGAGCCGTTCGTGGTCGTCCGGTCCTCTGAGCCTTCGCCATATATTGCTATCATCAGCGAAAAATAGGAAATCAGAAACAATTGATCTCGCCAACTCTTTAACGAACACCAAGAATAGACGACGTCCAAGAAACGAGTCTTGTGATACTCCACATGCTACATCGGTTTCATCAGACAATAATTCTCGGACTCTCGCCTCTAGCCGTCGTTCGTGTTGAAAATCGATAATTCAACTCAGGATTGGGTCCCCAATGCCGTAGTTCCGTAACTTCAAGAAGGGTGACATGAGAGCTTTTGAAAACGTCCAAAGCGTTCTTACAAAGCGCGTATTTAGCTATAAACCAGCTCTTTCATACAGAGATAGGTGTAATCAGTTGAATCTTGAAACTCCGTGGTTACGAAGAATGCAATTAAATTTGTGCTTTCTCCACAAACTCGCGTGGCGGAATGCATATGTTGGAACCTATAAATTGCACTTTCGGGGAAATACCAGTTATGAACGGCGAGATAGTGAATGTATATTATATTTACCTAAATTTAAGATCAACCTAAGGAGAAATTGATATATTGTTAGGTATGACTCCATATGGAATAAGCTGCCAAAAGAGATTAGGTGTGTTGAACATTTCTGCATGTTCAAGCAAATGATAAAGGTTTAGCAGTCAAAAAACGGAGTGAAATGGATCTTAGAAGTTCAGCTTGATGATTAAAAGCTCTATGAAGAAGGACCGATCATGTATGACACAGGAGAACATCGACTCGAATGCACCAGAGCAAACATGAGCATCTAGGACGAGCTGCTACAAACCGCTTCTTATGCTATTCTTTAACGCTACATCCTACACGGTTTTACTCCTTTGAAACTTAATTTATACCAACTGACTTCTGTTTAAAACCGAGTGTAAAACGCTTTACTGGTGTGACGTCAGGAACTATTTTCGTACTGCCGCCCACAAATTGATTAATTCGGAATATTGTTCTGCGATCCCCTTCGCTACATTTGTTCTGCAGTGCTTATCATTTCCCCTTCTTTTCTGAAGGAAACAGTCCAGAAACATATACTTGAATTCAGTGATGGCAATAACGGATTCCCTATGCGACTTTTGCCTATGGACAACTCGTACAGTCACCTGTCTCCGACTGTCACGCCACATAATTTGATCGTATGATCGGATAGATCCACTTTTACGCTGATGTAAAAAACATACTTGCCTATCTTTTTACATTAACGATATAGTACCCCTTTTCAAATAATTCCCCTTTTCTACATTCTCCCTTATTTCACTTTTGGCCACGACTGGGCTGATCTCCTGTGGTGACGGATTATAGCTTCCAGATTATAAAAGACGTTACCCATGCAAGCCGAATTACCACCAACTGACTGGCGTACTAAAAGTGCCATAATAGAATGATCCGCATGACGCACTGGGCTGATTCTTCATCGCACATAATACATGTGTAAAAGCAGCCGCAAAAAGAACACAACATATGATAAACAGGTGATGGCTCATATGCTACTATGCCACACACCGGCACGCGGGCAAGGTATAGCATGGAAGTGCGAGCGAAACCTTTCGAGGGAATACCTTGCATGGAAGCAGGTCCCCTGGGGATGGTTTCACGAGTGGCCTTATTACTTTAACTGGACATCTGTTTACATATGCATATGTTATTTTTCCTGCTTTTTTTAAAGTTCTTTAATGCCTTAATCCTGCCAGTTACTTTAATACATGTTTTGGATGCACTGTAAAAATCGTGCACAAATTGCTTATTTTTTGCGATCTTGTTGTACACATTGATCAGACCACATAGTTGGACTGCACCTCGAATCACCAAGGAATATACCGTTTATTTATTTACCTTAATTGGCAAAGTAGTGACTTATTATTTTTACGCTGTAGCCCTGCACACACCGTGAGTTCACTGAGCCAACAGATGACAGCTCATCGCAGGAGTAGGATAGACAGACAGTGCTAAGTAACCAGATGCAAGTGGATGAGTCCGTCATTCAACTGAGTTTTAAGTTTGTCTAGTGTAGGTGCATGAATGACGGATTCGAGGGGAACAGTCCATGGGTGACATACATGAATAGCAAAAAGTTTCTGCGGCCGTCCAGACGAGGTTCAATGAGTGATCTAGCTATTTTGTAGTATTGTAGATTTGCAACTAACAAAGGCACATATAATTTGTATACAGTACAATCAAGTATACCATCATCACGTCACTTCCTAATCGGCGATACCGTCTGCTGAATACTCGCAAACGTTGCTGCCTTTGCTCATATGGAAGATTGCGCTTTCAAATGACATATTTAAATGCCCGACGCTGAGACCGCTCCAGTGCAATAAGGTCCTGTTTCTGCCATTGCTGTCAGGTTTGAACTATGCATTCAACATGGGACGACCATATGCACTGAAAATCTGTCGAAAAATAGATATGTCTGTTTGTCTGAATATCTGTCTCAATAGCGCCACGCGTTGGTCACCAGCTTTCAATGTCTTTCCGGCTTGCCTAGAGTAAACCAGTTCATGCTGGATCAACACTTCCAAATCCCATTCGACTGAGGGTCCCTGCGGCGCTTGCATCCCGAGCACGTAGGAGTAGTTGCTCTGGTGTCGTATGGGGAGTATCATGAATTTACACATGTTGAATTGCAGCAAATTTGAATGGACCACTGAGGTGCATTGTTTAAGTCACTCTGAAGCCGATGCTAGTCGGCGTTCACCAGAATCTTGCACCAAAGCTCGATTTCGTCGGTAAACTGTAGAGAAATTGGTGATGATTACCTCTACAAGGTTATTAACACTTACAAGCACTAATCGGGGCTCTAGAAATGAAACTATCGATATACCACACTGAACCCGCATGGAGTCATAATAGGAGCTGCGAACTCTGACCACTGAATGAGAATGAAGGGAAAAGTGGACAATCGAGATTTATAGTAGGTCAACGGTGTCGTACTACTGGAGCATGGAAAGAAGTGTCCGATGGTTAAGATGAGCGAATGCCTTCCAAAAAGTCAATTATCTCACCCTATCGTCCTCTTCAGCGTCAGCTGACTCGGTCAAACTGCTCCGTGCAATCAGTAAATTCATTGTGTGCGATCGCTGTCGACGGAAGCCATGCTGTTCGAGAGTAATAACATCGTAGGTTTCCGGACTACACATCAGCGTAAATGGAATAATGGATTCCATGATCTTGGACAGTATAGGAAGAAGAAATACTGAGCGATAATTTGAAGGTGCAGTCCTGCTTCCGCCTATGTGAATCGGAGTTATTATCCCATGCTTCCACATGGTACGAACCAGGTTCTGGTCTGAGCAGCGCTGGAAGAATTGGGTCAAAGATTTTGCCAGTTGTCTTGCTACTGCTTCCGCTCGAATGGTGTCGATAGCCGGGGAGCTGTGGTTGCGCACGAATAACAATTGCCGCAATGCAGCCTCAGAAAACAAAGAGATGTAGATGAGTCCTAACGGCTGGGTGAAGAAAACTGCAAGATCGCCTGATGGCAAGATCCTCTAAACTGTGGGAGTACATTGCATCCGCAACGCATCTGCTGCCTTTGTAACCGTTCTTGTTGGGCTGGGCAGAGAAAATATCTGCCTCATCTAAGGTATGTAATTGACGTGAGCATACAACTTTGTGATTAGCGCTGAATGCATTTGCGACGTTCTGCTGATATTCGGGTTTATCTCCTCTGAGAAATTGTGTGAAGTGATTACGTTCGAATACGTAGGTGTCCGAAATAACTGGCGTTGGATTAAAGTTACTCGCCATGCTGCGTTACGCACTGCCATCAACTTTCGAGTTCTGTTCCGTAGGTAAGAAACTGTTGTACACATATTGAATGCACTTGTCTCCGAGACATGTAATCAGTTCATTGATTTTGTTGACAACTTCCAGCCGGACGACTTCCGAGGGGTGTCTGCTGTGAGAGACAACCAGACTGTAGCTCCAGTTCAATGAAGTTGTAACCGATGACTGCATAATCACTGCAGCCCAAAGGACAATCTACAACCACTTCAGCAACCATATGTTCCTCATTGGTAAGCCAACAATCCAACACAGATTACCTGTTAGCTGTTCTCAATGAAGTGGGCAAAATGATGTGACTGTAGTTGGAACATTGGTTACGAGGTAACCGAAAAGAATCCGGAAGGACTACCTATCTGCTATAGAATATTGGAATTCGAAATTCAATGACTATGAATTTCGATGCGATTGTAATAAAAGAAAAATGAGCTCAATTCACTTTAGAACTTTCAAAGGAACGCAGTGAAATATTCCATACTCACGGATAGTTCGTCTATCACCAAAAAGCAACGTTCTTCGCCAGCTCAGATGCGCACATTGTGAACACCGATGAGCAGACCCATTTGTCTGATTCCTCTATTTCAATTGATACCCTCGGCAAATCGCTAGCTCTTGTTTGTGAGGACAGGGCGCACGGGAATTGCGGTATCATTGAGCTGAAAGAGGACCTAAATGAAATGATGAGTTACGGAGCAGCGGACGCCATCTCTGTGCCTGATCATTAGCTTCCAAAAACGGAATACAAAGAATAATTGGCCCGTCCGTTGTGCACACGGAATACACCCTGGTCAGCATCCAATCTGTGGTTGTGAGTGACTCGAGGGCGCTGGGCTAACGGTATAGGATTACACACATACCGCTTGACTGAGTTACAACATTCTCGATGATTTGATCACCATACAAACACTGGGGATCAAAGTGGTATACAAGGGTCCGAATGTTTACTCAATAATGCACAAAAGTCATTGAGTATCTCCTCCTACGGTTATAAAACATATCCAGTTGACTTCTTTTTGTATTGGTCATGTATTTTATCTATGAAGGAAATTAACGGCAATCGAGTTTTGTTGTAGCTTAGTTGGCTTGAAATCAGCTAACACATAAAGAAGTTTCGCTGTTCGTTTTACTTAGAAGAGTAATACGAAAATACTGTTTCTGGTGAAGAAAACAGCGCTGATGGCAAGTTGTGGAGTTAAACATTTACCAGATCTCAAGTCATATAAAAACAAAAAGGTCAACGATGCCAAAATACAGTTGGGATAGACAAAAGACGAGCCATGTTATTCGATTATATCTTCTTCAGGCGTATACACTAATTGACTTGGGGAAAGTGTTGTGTTGCTTACAAAGGGAAATTATTTATTAGGTTATTCCAAGTGGGATTACAGACTTGAACGTTCTCATCAAAATCACAGAAAAATCCGAGTACCCACACATGTATCCCACCTTTTGGCAAATGATTTCCAATGCTAGTATAATGGAATCATCAAAAACCATGGAGAGTGCAGATGTAAGCTGGATCATATGATGTCCCTAGTTTTAAGTGAGATGGGGGTTCGTGCGAAATCAAGGAGTACTCTCCACCCAAGGAAACTTGCGGTGGGATGAATGAGCAATTACTGCATTCATGATATGAGCCAGACCGAGCTGGTTCTACGATGGAACTTGTGCTTGAGCCAGGAACTGTCGTATATTTTAGCACCAGTGGAAATAAGAACAGGATCAAGTTTCAGCCATTCGAGTTCCTCGACTACTGGATCTGTTCCTGAAGTGTAGGCGATATATAAATACACATATAATAGACGGCCAGATTGGTAGCTTAAACGGGCAAATGAACAATGAATTTATACCGGTTAAGAAGTGCTGCTTTACAAGTCATGTTGAATCGTTGATGGAGATATCAAAACCATAACGATAATAATAATAATACTAAAAAATACATTAAGTATGAAAAACATGTGTCGTTTGCTCCGGTGTAGTTCTGCAATCCGCGTAGCTTAACACCACCCACAGTTAACATGAAATCAAGCCAAGGTACACTCCAGGTACAATCCGTACATAAAGGTGTGCGTCGTCCAACCGTCTTTTAAATGTAGCCTCTCCTAGTTTCAAATGCCATAGACTTATTGTCCAGTCAGAGGAAGTCATGAGCTACGGAGTCTAGCCATCATCATCTGCTATGGTAGTAACCTACGTAGCAGTGGAATAAGGTGGTACTATATCCCACTTAGTTTGCAATTTATTCAGCCTAGCCGAGGTCGCTCATGGCTCAGTGGCTTAAGTTGCTAGATAGTTGGCATCTGCCTCTAGCGGTCATGGGTTTGATCCCCAGAAGGAGACCGAACGAGTGCGCACCACTGAAGAGACGCAATAGGGCGAAACATGTCTGGTGCTATTCCAGGCTAGACTGTGCTAGGTAGCTTGCGAGTCCCTGGGAAGAAAACACTAAAAGTAAAATCCTCCTACTCATTAGAAATACTGTTATTGTCGGTGCAGAGACGACCGATTCTGTGAGAGCATTCTACAGGTGACGGACACAAATGGGAAAAAATTTATGGAATAATCCAGACGGTCACGCTGTTCTGCGAAATTTACTTGGTGACCTCTCAGGTGTGGATGACTGCTGAGTTGCAACAAAGGCGTCATACATGACGTGGGTTTACTGATTACTACTTACTCTTTGGAAGCAGCGAATAGAGTTTGCTCTGTGTAGCGGCATCAATTTTCACTTATGGACAAATGCCTGTTATGTTGTGCTCCGCTCAATATATTTTGCGTCGTCAAAGTGTTTATCAAGGAACTTCTTAAATGCCGACACTGACTTTGCCTCTACTACGTACTGCGGCAGGTCGTTCCATACATCCACCACTCTGCGTTCGGAACAGAATTGGTGAGCGACCCGCTTCAAATCCGGTACGACTAGCTTATACAGGGGCCAGCAGAATCGAGTATCCCATTATCAGGTCTCCTAGTAATCTAGGATACCGTCCGTTGAATACACCCTTAAATCGTTTCGGCCTCTCCTGCTATGAAAGATTGCGCATTCCAATTACCTTCTTAGATGCCCAACGTTGTGGCTACTGCAGTGCATTAAAGTCGTGCTTCAGTTATGGATGCCAA
Source organism: Dicrocoelium dendriticum (assembly GCA_944474145.2). Classification (NCBI taxonomy): domain Eukaryota; kingdom Metazoa; phylum Platyhelminthes; class Trematoda; order Plagiorchiida; family Dicrocoeliidae; genus Dicrocoelium; species Dicrocoelium dendriticum. The sequence goes on along the minus strand of OX104060.1, from coordinate 78,849,129 downwards.
GCTTGAATTGCGTATTCCACATGGAGGCTAGAATCTGCACTGAGCATTTGTTGAAATATGGAGCTGTCTATATGCTCGAATAACCGTTGAAACAGCCCGACGGGTTGGTTCCCGGTCTTCGAGGCCTTTTCGGATTGCCTGGACCAACCCAGTTCATCTTGAACCAGCACAACCAAGTCACGTTCGACAGATGATTGTTGCAGTACGTTCGTTCCGAGCTGGTATGAGTAGCTGCCCTGATGTAGTATTGAGTGTACGCTTCATGTATTCACCTTGAAAAGCAGTAAATTATAGCTTGATCATTGATATACCGCCTCCTGGTCACTCTGAAGCAGATGTTGGTTGACGTTTGTCTTGATCCTTCGCCAAATTTTGATATCTTCAGAAAAAGTTTAGGAGTTTGATGCGATTGCGTGCGTGAGGTCATTAATAAATACCAAAAGCCAAGGTGGACATAAAACAGAGCCTTGTAGCACCTAGCACTCGATTAATATGAGATCGAATAAAAAGCTTCGAACTCTGACCACTAATTGCCTTTGAAGTGTCAAGTCGCCAGTCCAGCTTAAATGAGGGTCGCCCATCCCGCCAAATTGGAGGTCGTAAAGTAGTATCCGATGGTGTAAACTATCGAACGTTTTCGAAAAATCCTGGTAGACCATCTCACTATCTTTTTCAGAGTCAGTTGACTCGGTTTAACTAATGCATGCGATTAGTGCAATCGTTGTGCCTGACAGCTGTGGAAGGAAGCCGAGCTGTTCAGGCGTGATGACGTTACACTTTTCCAGATAACACACTAGTGCATCGGCAACAATTGACTCACTGAACTTGGACAGTATAGGAAGAAGGGATACTGGGCTGTAGGTATAACCTTCAGTACTACTTCCACCTTTGAAATTTGAGATTATTATTCAAAGCTTCCTCAAAGCAGGAACCCGGTTCTTCTCTAAGCAGCGCTGGAAAAACTGAACTAAAGATCCGGCCAGTTGGATTGCCGCTACTTCCAGTGTCTCTGGACTAGTGGTAACAACACCCGGCCAGCTGTGTTTGCTTAAAGACGTCAGGATTTGCAATACAGCCTCCGCGGCAAAAGTGATGTGGGTTAGTCCTGGCGAGGAGACGACATAGATTGGAAGATCTCTTGTTGACAAGACCCTCTGAGACGTTGGGGCATATTGTATACGCTGCGCGTTTGCTGCTTCCACAGCCGTTCTTGTTGGTCATTGGCCGCTTTGAGTGGAGGAAGTCATTGCCTCACCTTTCGAAGACCATTGACGTGTTTGTATCGCAGTTTGTGTTTGAACTGAAAGTTTTTGCGATGTTCTGCAGATATGCGGATTCGTCTTCTCTTAGCAGTTGAGTGCAGTGGTTACGTTGGGGTACGTAGTTGTCTCAAATTTCTGGTGTTGGAGCTTTTCACTACACTCGCCAATCTGCGTTGTGTGCTGTCATCGATTTTCGAGTCCTGCTCCCAACGACAGATACTGATTTACATCTATTGCAAAACTCTTATCTCTAAAGCCTCTGCAAGCAACTGATTAAATTTGTTGACAAACTGGAGCCAGGCGATTTCCAGGGGTTTTTCGACAAAGAAAGACCAGGTTGTAGCGAGAGCGAGCTGGGCTAATCGCTCAAAGCTTGTGATAGTTTGCACAATCCCCTAGTTTGCATTTCGATATTTCGCATAGCAGACGAAACTGAACAATGAACAATGAACAATGATTTATCACGGGATAAAAGCAAGTGCTTGACACGTCCCGTAGGATGGTTGAGGTGAATATGATAAAATCAAAATATGTCTGGGTCATCTATCGAACGTCTGCCGATATGAATAGTTTGATAAGCAACATCAGTGTAACATTAAAATAAATTATCGGGCGGAAACATGCAGAAAGAAAGAAAGACACTGGGGTGCAGTGATCATTGAGGTAAAGAGTGAGAAAAGTAAAATATGGTCGCTCACTTAGGTCCATTTGATACATAAAGCCTGTAGAAATTCATCCTTGGCGTAATCCACAGAAGGGGAATTTAGGTAACAAAATGTTGGGAGCTAAGAGCGACATCTAATCGTTTTTTGAAAACATCCAGGGTAGGAGAGGATACAACTAAGTCAGGAAGTGCGTTCCAAGGTTTGCAAACCCGAAGGGAAAAGTAATTCCGTCGACACTCTAGACGGCTGTATTGTTCCTGCAACTTTAGGCAGTTACCCCTGAGCTGCGTGTTGTGGCTACGTTTCAGCAAATGGCTGCATACGTGATTGGGGTCACTCAATATTTGATAGGCTAATATGAGATCACCGCGCAGTCTTCGATAGCGCCCGCTGAAAATTCCCAACAACTTCAGCCTTCGGTGATAAGAGTGGTAGCGCAGACCCTGCACATTCTTTGTTGCTCTCCGTTGTGGTGCCTCTATCGCTTCTAGGTCGCGTTTCAACCAAGGTTGCCAAGCTTGGATAGCGTATTCGACATGCGGGCGCACGTAGGAATTGTGCATCATTGGGAAGATTGATGGGTCAAATCTCCCGAATGCTCTTCGCAGCATGCCGACATGCTGGTTGCCTCTTTTCGCAGCTACCTCAGCCTGTTTTGAACAGTTGAGGTCGCTCTGTACGATCACACCTAGGTCACGTTCCTGGGAGCTATTCTGCAGTCCGTTGGTCCCAAGTGAATAGGTGTAGTTATGACAATGGCGTAATTGTACGACGCGACATTTCTCTACATTGAACGGTAGGGCGCTTTGAAGTGACCAGTTCGAAACCTTGTTAACATCGCACTGGAGCCGTTCATGGTCTTCTAGTCCTCTGATACTTCGCCATATCTTGATATCATCAGCGAAAAATAAGAAATCGGAAGTAATTGATCTCGCCAAATTGTTAATGAACACCAAGAATAGACGAGGTCCAAGAACCGAGCCTTGTGGTACTCCGCACGCCACATCGATTGCATCAGACAACGATTCTCGGACTCTCACCACTAGCCGTCGTTCTTGTAGAAAATTGGCAATCCAACTCAGGATTGAGTCGCCAATGCCATAATTACGAAGCTTGTAAAGGAGAATGCGATGGTTGAGGCGATCAAATGCTTTTGAAAAGTCCAAGTAGATGACATCGACCCCTACTCCATCATCAACAGCTTCAGTCCAGCTATTACGTGCAATTAATAGGTTAGTATTACACGAATGTTTTTGACGAAAGCCATGTTGCTCTGGGGCTATTAAACTGTGGCTTTCCATGTATTCCATCAGCGCAGCTGCGATGATTGATTCCATCACTTTGGATAGTACTGGAAGTAGTGTTATTGGACGGTAGTTGGCAGGATCATTGCGGCTACCTCCTTTATGAATAGGAGTGATGACCCCTTCCTTCCATACTGGTGGAATACGGTTCTTCTCTAGACATCGCTGATAGAAAATAGCCAGTGGTGCTGCTAGCTCACTAGCTACTGCCTGTGGAGCCTTTGGTCGGATATTGTCACCTCCGGGAGAACTGTGGATACGCAAGGATAACAACTTCTTCAACACAGCTTCCGCAGTGAAGGTGATGTTTTCTAAACCAGGTGAAGGAGTAGTAGGAATGAGGAGAATGTTCGTGCTCGTTACCTCCTGGAAAGTTTTGGAGTAGTGAAGCCGTAGGAGATCAGCTGCTTCCATTTCTGATCGCGTGCACCCATCAGCCGTGACTAGTGCTGGAATCCCTCGCTTTACCTTTCGAAGGCCGTCAACGTGCCTGTACAGGAGTTTGCGGTTCGTACAGAAGCGCTTCATTAACTTCTGCTGATGAGTGACCTTGTCTTCGCGGATCAGTTTCACACTGAAGTTACGATGGGTCACGTATGCAGTCCACGTTTCGGCATTCGGGCAGTCCTGGTGATCTCGCCATGCCAAATCCCTCCAGGACATATATTTACGTGTCCTCAGAAATGAATTACGCTTGTTTTTAGGTTGGAAGGACTTCTCCTCTGATGCGTGCGCTACCAGTGTACTAAACGTCCTTGTAAATGTTTCCCAGGCAACATCTGGGGGGCATTCGGTTAAGAAAGTCCAGGATGTATCCTTAACAAGCTTAGACAACACATTGTAGTGTGTGACAGTATGCACTCTATCAACCTCCTTTTCAGGGTACTCCGCATAGCAAATATAGTCAAAGAGTAGTGTAACATGATCACTACGACCCAGTGGTGTGCTTGTAACTATCCCGTCAATCATGAGTTCTTCGTTAGTGAGCACAAGATCCAGTATCGACGGCTTGTTAGCAGTTCGAAATCTGGTGGGAGAGGTTACGTGGTTGTAAAGAGGGTGGCTAGCAATAAGCTCTTGCAAGCAGGCTTTAAACTGCATACCATCGGTTGCCGGCGTTTCTATGTCATGCACGTTAAAGTCTCCAGCGATAAGAATGTGGGTGTAGGACTTGTTTAAAGCAAACTGGAAACAGATGACTACGTGACCACTGCGGGCAATTAATAGATAACACTTCAGCCGCATTCTCCTCGTTGGTAAGCACACGATCCAGTGCAGATGACCACTTACCTGTTCTGAACCGAGTGGGTAAGCTGACGTGAGTGTAAAGCAAAACAGTGGTTACGGGATTTTGTAGATCGGATTTGAATTCTTTTCCCATCGTGACAGAGGTTTCTACTCAATGTACGTTGAAAGCATCCATGATAAGGATGTGAATGTATGTTAGAAGTAAACAGTATCTTGAATCAGCCGCAAGGTGGCCGTCGGTTTCGAGTGTATAGTTGGGAGGGCGGTACACTAGGGAAATCAGTCAAGCGTCTTTGCATTTTAACTGCAAGCGGCACCAAAGGGGGTCGTGGAACTGCGAATCTGAATGCTCCACGGCTTCGCACTATAAGTCGCTTTGGTAATACAGAACTACCACCCTTCCATTTGGGAGTCTATCTCTCCGGATGAGCAATGTACCCAGTAGCGAAACTGCAGCGTCCGTCACTTCAGTGGGCAACCGCGTCAAATTAATACTGATGACATCATATGACCCGGAAGCTTGGCGATCTTTCAGTTCTGCCAGTATATTGAAGAGACGCTGAGTAGTCGTATAGAAGCAGATCAGTTTCTCGGCCTACAGGAACCCACAGATAGCTGAACGGGTCAAGTGCAGGAGAATGCTGACCGATGCGGATTAGGCCGTTACTCGCTTTTGTCGATGGAATAAGTATACATCGTCTGAAACTTGATTCGGCCATGATGCATCCAAATATTCATATACATCTACGTCAGAGTCAACTAAAGCAGCAAGCAACTTAACCTTCTGTGTTATCGTCGGTATGCTTGCGGCTTCAGGTGTTTTGATAATTGCATTTTACAAAACTTCAGTGATCTTTAACCGAAGTTCAGAATCCAGACCTTTCCGATTTCTCCGCCTTCTATCCAAATACCTGTTGCTTCTTGCTCTGACTGCACCACCATTTTAAGATTCTAGGGCCGCATCCTCTATAGTTTGGGGAGAAGCTAGCCTGGTGAACGATAGCGCTACAATATGATCTGAAGTAAGTGCATCACAAATGAACTGTTGATGGTTTACTATTTGTCCCTCTACTCGCGTTGCCAGTGTTCACAACAGAAGAGACCGCAAGTGCGGCCACCCGGTTGACCTTTGCAGCAATCTCTGCATATGTACCCGATGTTCCGGGGGCTTTGTCTCTACAAGAGACATTTGAGCTAAAGATACCGAGGGTTGGAGTTCGGCTGTTTGATCCTTGCTAATGCTAGAGGTCAGGTCTAGTGGAATTTTCTTTTACATACGTGGCGAGTGGTACCTGCTTTTCGTTGCCATAAGTACTGTTTGGCTCTTGTAGGTACGATCCGTTTTCGCCCGGTGTTCTAGCAAAATTGGACAAGGCAACGGAGATGGAACGTGACCCATTGCGGATCACGGGATGCGTATTGTGCGGCATACCTTTGCTTGGAAGCCGCTAGGCTGCCGTGGAGCATAGTCGCTTCCATGGAAGCAAGTTTATCGTTCATCCTCTGCTGGTCTGCTGCGGTCAACCGGTCGCACTTCTGAACCAGGATAAACAAGCACTTAACGAGTAGGATGGTCGAGCAGGCAGTACAAGACAAAAGCGCATTTTGTGAGATATTCCGCTCTCATATTTGTTGTTGAGATACTTTTGCACACTTCGGAGGATATCATTCCAAACAATTCGAGCAAACTAAGCCTATTATAGCAAATAGCTGACATTCTCCTAACGCACAAATGCCTTTTGCTTGGTACCTTTTCGGATTTGCATTTCCGTCATTCAACGCGGTGTAGTTTCGTAACTAAATAAATAGATAAAGCTTTCATTCTCGACAAGGCGAGGCACGCCTTTACATGCAGGATCATTATAATTTAACAATGCGTAAACAAGTATTTGGAAAAATCCGATATGTTTGTCGTAACAGGGTATGTTTGTGTCGTTGGTATAGAAATATGTTATGGTGTGTGTTTGTGTGTGGCTGTGCAGTTTATGCTTATTATCGTGCTGCTTCATTCTTGCATGCTTGATATCGTCGGCCATGTGTCAGCAGAAGATTAATGTCCGTGTTTGGATAGTATTTTCCGGATATTCACGGGGCAGTGACTTCGCTTTGTGGCGAGTCTCGACGGCCACAGCGCAGTGTTCTTAAGCAGACATTTGTGGCTTTTTATTTGGAGAACGTTTGCTAAGCGAAGACCCATCACATCCTGGAACACCGCCGCCCAACTATTTGCTGGAACAGGTTAAAGCCGAACCACCTAGCTGGCGCCACGAGGAAGTTGTTCAACTATCCAGTGGGTTGGTTGTCGTTCTTTACTTTCCCGGCTTTTGGAGCGGTGCACATTTATCAGGCGAGAGTGGTGGTTCCAAGGTCAAAAGTACGGTCCTCCTGGTCGCGCAGTCCGTACGATGAGTTATGCAGGCGCACTGGCTGATTAAGTCACTAGGAATGGCGAGGGACTGAAACCTACTAACTGAATCTGACCACAGCGCTGAACACAGACTGAGAGATCACCAATTCTTTCACAGCTGCATTGAGAAACCCCGGATCGGAATAAGCTTAGGCGTTTCGGACTGTCTCGAGAATGCTGTATCGAATGGTGTCACACAGAAAGTCAATCGGCTCAATGTGATTGAGTGATCCGCTTGCGCGTGCTCACGAATGCCAATGAAAACGTTTAGTGATGCGACGGACTCGAATCGTAAAAGATAATTTCACGTATGATGGACCCCTGTGTTGGGCTGGTAAATCCGGTTCGAATGAGCATACGGTGACAACGCTGCAAGAAAATGGAGAGCGGAATAAGTCAAATAAACCAGGAGCATACGCGTCACGAGTGCGTGTGGATGACCTTGACATAGTTTGAAAGAGGCCTGGTCTTAAAACTTTTGTCGCATTATCATTGTTCCTTATTGTGTAAGTTTTAAGTGGGTGACTTCACAACAATTTTACCTAGCTGTCGCTCCACAACGGCATGTTTTCTGCCAACGTACATCTCAAAACAATGGATATATGCCGTTGAATCTGCGATTACCCACATCCTATAGCTTCGCTATTGTTTTTTGGGTAAGTACTCATTGATTCACCATCAGTAGTGACTTTTCTGTGAGTAAGCGTACTTGCATTTGTCAGTAATCTTGATGATGGATGGTTGTACTTCCAAGAGCTTGTAAATTTTCTTGCCTCTCGTTCTGGCACCTCAGAAATATCATTCAAGTGCAGATTTGACAATATCCATTCAAATCGTTTGACAGACATTAGGTTGCGGATATATTTGCCATGTAAATCAGGTGTTGAGCTCCAGTAGTCCCTCTAACTCGGAAGCAGCTTTATCCCCCCTGAGAATTTTCAAACCAGCAGCCCTATTTGAGTAGTCTTCGAACAAAATTCAAAAAGGAATCTGTTTATTTTTCTCCGGTTGCAATATCTTAATCAGCGTGGTTGGTCATTTTCTGAATGCACACATGCTTCACTCCAAAAAATTAAAATTAATTTATAATTACCTTATATTTTAATAAAGTGTTTTGTTAGACAAATATGCAAATCTAGAATGTAAAAATGATAAGAAAGCACGTTTATCTGCTTAAATTATTAGCTGTAGGCCGTCAAGGAAACCTGATGAAGCTTTGCGCGTCCATTTTGTAAACTTGTAGTGACCTGGAGATTCCCCCGTGCGACTGTGTAAACTATTCTAAAATATATTCAAATTATAGCTTTCTTATGTATTAGGGAATTAGGCTGTTTGTCTGTTGGAACGTTGTTCCCGTTTGTTGGAAACACCAGCACGATCTCTGCCTCTGGCGCGCGACTCGACTGCGAACGACTCTCCGTCTACGCTCTCGACGCCAACTACATTCTCCCTAGCTAGCTCTCTTCTGGTGCCCTATTTTTAGCTTTAGCTAACTCTCCTCCCGTCCAATAAACTTTTTCCCTAGCTTACTTTTGTGTGTTCTACCCATTGCTTTTGGTTGGCCGTCTAGTCTCGTACCGGATATATAGCGCACGATCATCGCGCTATAAACTGTTGGTTTCTCTATCAATGTTGATCTACAGCTGCTTATTGGCACCTAGTCTGTTTTCACTAGATGAAGCTAGTAGCTGTAGACGTGGGTCATGGAATACACCAATACGCTTATCAGTATCGTTCTTCTTTGAAGCGGGAGCAAACTGTAGCTACTGTTGACATAGTACCATTTATGTTATTTCCCACTATTCAGATATATCCATATTGTCAACAATTGACCCTATGTCTAGCGAGGAACACTGCGCTAGCTATGACCCAGTGATGCTACGGAGATGACAAAACACATTATGAATATAGCTTCCGCTTTTTACGTTTCCCAATCGGCAACTATTACTGGTGTGTCGCTGTTTATTTTTCAGGCCACTACTTCTGCTTCTCAGCCTGCGCGCACAGTGCGATGGAACAGTTGTATATAGCTAGTCTAGACATAAGCCGGTGCAGACAAACACCCCAAGCGTGAGTGGTTGTTCAGGGTGATAAATATACTGAAACGTTTTGCTTAAATTGATTATTGAAATGACATGCAGTGGGGTGGGGTGCTTGCGGTGAAAGGTAAACGAGACGGATGGCTGGTTCGCCCAGCCTGATGGGAGCACTTTGAAGTACTTTCGTCCGAGTTCGTTCATTTCTCTACCAAGGGACAACACACCGCTATGGAAGGCCCAGCTACACGTTAAGTAACTAGAGAAATATGTGGTCAACTGTCTGGTTGGTGAAGCAGTCACCTGCTAGACTGACATTCGGCTTGCCTGAACGAATCATTGGGTGACGCACTGAATTACAGACTGAATGGACTGCAGTTCTTTACTGAATCGTTGCTTTAACGTTTCTCTCTCATTGAAATTTTACACACCGCTGTCAGGTCATCCTTAGCCATATCGCTGTCAACGTGGTCTACATAACTAGGAGATATAGTCACACAAATAGACCATTTGTATCTCCAAGGGTTAAGGTTACAATGTTGTGAATGTACAAAACCGGCATTTTGATGTCACGGTAAGGTAACCAGCCACTGCAATGCGCGTTTGTCGAGTAAGGTGTGGACGTAACGGCACCGATAATGAACACTGAAACAACGGTATGCATCACAAGTGAGTCACATTTTCCGCGACAAAACGGGGTGAAATAATCGAAAGCTCAAGTTTCTTTTCAACATCTACTGTAGACACAGATACAGCTGAATTTGGCATTCTTTTTGGATGTGGTGAACGTAAGCAACAAATTCTCTTGGGGTTCGAGTGACGTGCAAAACTCCCGGACTAACCAAGAAAGGAAGTCGGTACTATTAAAATAGAAATTAAACCAAAGTATGGGCATATCTCGACAGTACCCGTTCACTCCCACGGCTCTGTTAATGGGTTCAACAATCCTAAGCGATTGGTCCACTTTACAGCGCATAGAGAGTCGAGGGGTAAGGTGTCTCAGGGCAAATGTGGAAGCAAAGCAGGAGACGTCTTACTGTGATTGGAAAATGGCTCAAGTCGGTACTGGACACTTAGGTAGTATGCGTTCGATCGTGGATTCCGTGGGCTTCTGGTTCTTGCGAGTACGTGAGTCAAGGTAGACTGAGGGCTGAAAGCCAAATGTAATCCTACGTAGGCCGCTGGCGAACCACCTATTAAGAGTCGGAGCTGGATGCTGGGTGTGACTGTGTTACACTTCATGGCTAGCTGGACGGTATTATCACAGCTGCCGTTGGAGGACCGAATTCGAGGTGACTGAATGGATGGAGTGAAAACGCGTGCGAGATAGCTACTCTAATGATATTTTGGGCGAAATAGGAAGGTAAAGAGATGAAGAAACGACAGTCACAATCTGGTCTACGCTGGACGACAACTTATTTGTTAGCTTGCTACGAAGACACTGACGTCCTACAGTTGCACATTTATGGGGGCGATCGCAGATAATAGCGGAGGGGAGTGGTGAAACGAAACCATAAAGTCACTGCTAGGAAAACGTGAATGACCCATTAGTGCATGGAATCTGATGTCAGATAGGTTTATGCGGAGCAAATTTCGATACCTGCGGTGCGACATGCAATGAAAACATGGAGCATCACATAGTTAATCTCCCGTGGGCGGGCAAATAAATGGTATCCGTAGCCTTGGCAGATGATGCAGATGGTGTAGTTACCTGGCGTATGATAATGATATCCATTCTGCCGTTTTCCTGATAATCTGGCAGCTTATAACGAACACAAAAAAAGCGGCTCTGACCATTGTAGCCTGCAATACTTTCTAATTGCCGATATGACCGTTTCTCCTCATGTAGCCGCCGCTACCGTTCCATAAAATAGCAAGACAACGCAGGGGTTATTATTAGTCTGCAGCGTGACCTGAGTGTGGAGCGTGACCTGGGCGTATTGGTACAGGAAGATCTCGGGTGTTCAAAACAAGCAGAGAAGGCGACGAGAACCGGCAATCAACACTTCGGCATTCTTCGCAGAGCTTTCGGCCGGCTTGAACCCTCAATCTTTCCCCAAATGCTTAACACCTACGTGCGACCGCAAGTGGCATATGCTATTCAGGCGTGGCAGCCGTGGCAGAAACAAGATCTCGTTGCTCTCGAGACTCATCAACGGAGGGCAACCAAGAACGTCAGGTGCCTCTTTTATCTTCCATATCAGCTTAGACTGCAATCTCTAAGAATCTACAGCCGTCGATATCGGCCTTTGCGGGGGGACCTCATAATGGTTTACCAGATTCTGAAGAACTCAAACCACATTTGCCGTCCGCTGCTGGAATTGAACCACAACACTAAACTAAGAGGTCACTCTCTGAAACTAACAATCCATTATAGCCGGCTTGAATGCCGTAGAAATTTCTTTTCTCTCCGCGTGTGCCCGCCTTGGAATGCCCTCCATAATTATGTCGTCTCTGCTCCCAATCTGGCGATATTTTGAAAAAAAGGTTGACGATGCACTGTCTCACTTGCATTTCATTTTATGACTAGTTAGCCAGGGATTACAAAACGCAATCAAACGGTGTCTTGCCAAACGCCTAACCAATGGATTGATGGATTTATACGTTTAATACGCGAACATCTCCGCTATTCCACATAAGTCTATGGTGAGTCCACTACAATGCTTTTCACTTTATTATGCAATTGATTTTCGCAATAGTTTCCATCCCACGGGACTTGTTAAGCGATGCTTTTTTACCCGTTATATAAACCATTGTTCCATTAGTTTTCCTTTACCGGTCCTTTTCGCATGAAATAAACTCGTACGTCTTGTAGAAAATAAGGACAGTATACATTATTCCGTGTTTGAGTAAGGCCCAGCTTCATCTATCACTAGCTGGTCATACGTCACCGTGTGCAGCTCGGATGGGGGTTCACAGCTGTGTCACATCATCCTAACTTAGTTCCTTTGTTTCGTCGAATCTGTCACAAGAACTCGGAGGACACCAGCTATGTGTTAAAAAGTATATTTTAGCTGAAGACTACCAATGACATGGGGTTGGACTTTCGTTTCTCAAATTGTAACCCAGGCTTGCTTTTTCACTTCCTTTGTTAGATACAGTAGAACAATGGTTTATGACGGGTAAAAAGCATAGGCCTAACACGCAACCCCAAGTTGGTAATAAAAATTTGCATTTTTGAATACTGCTAGCTAGCCGACCAACCTCCTGGTGGTGCCAGCTGGGTGGATCGGGTTCAACCCTTCCAAGCAAATAGTTCGGCTGCAGTGTTCCAGGACTTGGTGGGCTTTCGCTTGGCAAACGTTCTCCCTATAAATATATAAATATATAAATGGTATATTCCTCGCTGAATCGAGGTGCAGTCCAACTATGTGGTCTGATCAACGTGTACAACGGGATCACAATAAATAATCACTTTGTTCACGCTTTTTCCAATGGATCCATAAAGGGTATTAAAATAAGTGGCAGAATTAAGTTATTAAAGAAATTTAAAAAAACAGGAAAAATAAAATATACAGATTTAAACAGATTTCCAGTTAAAGTATTACGGCCACTCGTGGAACCGTCCCTAGGGGACCTACTTCCATGCAACCTATTTGCTCGATAGGTTTCGCCCGCACTTCCATGCAATAACTACCCTCGTGCCGGTGTGGCATCGTATCATATGAGCCATCATCTGTTTATCATATGTTGTGTTCTTTTTAGGGCTGCTTTTATACATGTATTATGAGCGATGAAGCCTCAGCCAAGTCCGTCATGCGGGTCATTTAATTATGACACTTTTTATACGCCAGTCAGTGGGTGTTAATTTGCCTTGCATAGGTAAAGTCTTTTATAATCTGGAAGATGTAATCCGTCACCACAGGAGATCAGCCCAGTCGTGACCAACAATGACATATGGAAGAATGTAGAAAAGAAGAGTTATGTGAAAGAGGTACTATATTGTTAATGTAAAAAGAGGCAGGTATGCTTTTTTACATCAGCGTAAAAGTGGATCGATCCGATCATACGATTAAATTGTGTGGCGTGACAGCCGGAAACAGAAAACTGTATCAGTTGTCCATAGGCAAAAGTCACATAGGGAATCCGTTATTGCCTTCACTGAATTCAAGTATATGTTTCTGGACCGTTAACTCCAGAAAAGAAGGGAAATGTTAAGCACTGCAGAACAAATGTAGCGAAATTGGATCACAAAACAATATTACGAATTAATCTGTCTATGGGGAGAAGGACGAAAATATATCCTGACTTCACACCAGTAAATAATTTTGCTCTCCGTTTTAAACGGAAGCCAGATGATATGAATTAAGTTTGAAAGGAGTAAAATCGCATAGGATGTAGCATTAAAGAATAGCAAAAGAAGCGGTTTGTATCAGCTCATCCTAGATGATCATGTTTTCTCTAGTACATTCGAGTCGATATTCTCCGGTATCATACATGATCTGGTCCTTATTCATACAGCTTTTCATCATCAACTTAAACTGTTATGATATCTTTCACTCTGCCCGTTGACAGATAAACCAATAAAAGCCATAAATATCTGCTTATCAACATTGCGAAGTTACTGATGTGACTGGTCACAAACAAAAGTCACTGCCCCGTGGGTATCCGCAAAATGCTATCCAACCCACGGTCATCAATCGTTTATTCTCACATTCCTGACGATTACAAACAGTCAAAAATGTGGCCACACATTCACAAACACAAGCTACACAGCGACATTCATACACAATTACAAACGCATATACACCTATACACATGCATGCACTGTTATGCCAAATATATATTTTGGTACATTTTTAATCACATTATGTTAGCTTAACATGATTATGCCTGTAAAGTTGTACCTCGCATTGTCGAGAATAAAAGTTCGTTATTTATTTCTTTAAGTGGAATGTCGAAATGGCCCACCTTGAATTGAAAACAAAGTGCGGACTTCGATCAACGTTATTTTGTTAAAGGAACACTGGCTCATTTTAGTCCTTGCGTCAGTAAGAACTATTCACAAATAGGCGTATTTCACACAATCTTTTCCACCGCAGCCTCCACCTGAGTTCTGTTTGCACTACTGCAAACCAGTTATGTACTTGGTGTCAACGACACACTCATTCGGAGTCGCTTGAAGATATTGATGCGCACAATCAAGAGGCCAGCCTGGGATCAATGTTGCTCGCGCGGCATATATATATATATATATGTGGTTGGCGACATCCGGTTTCGGATTTGCCTGTCACTGTGGCCAGCCACAGGACACCTGCGCCTACAGAGGCACCATGGGTGGCTTGCGCTGCACCACCCACAGCTCCAACCACACACCCCATATCCAGTGTAAACCCGAAGGAATAAGACAGGGAGGCTTGTGGATGGAAGCCACGTTTCATCAACGGAGCCGGCCCACACACTTTCACAGGCAAACACAACCACGTTGTGTTTGGGGAATCAGGCGCACACAAGGTGGTGGCTGGACCGTAGTCCGCTCCACACTGAGTGCATGGAACCGCTCTTGGAGCCTAGCACGACCACAAGGACCGTGCACCCCTCCCCTCCAACAACGACCAACTGTCTCCTGGAGCCAGTATGGACGAGGTAGTGGGTAATAGACAGGTAGGCAAGTTGTCAACCTGCACATCAAGCGCAGCCACACCGGGGATATCGAGCAACAGCCAATCACCTGAAACGACAAGATGTAATAAAACAAATCCAACAACGCATACAGATACAGTGGCATAACACTTCGCCAAATTAGCATATGAAGTAAGTTGGTTAGCAACAAATGCGCGATAAGGAAAAAATGTCCACGACTTAGTTAAAAATGCAACAAACGTAACGAAGTTACCGAAGATAAGCGCACTTAGTATAAGCAACGTGACCTGCTAATAGAAGATTATTCAGGTAGGCAGACCAAAGCAAATAAAGTGGAATGCAATATATCCAGCGTAGAAAGACCTAGTTTAAGTGTATGTCGGTTTAGCCCAACTGCGGAAAAGAAGCATCAAGAATGCAACATCAGCTTCAGGGTGTATATATATATATATATATATATATATATTAGGGCGGGAGAGCCTATGGTGCGCTGAGGATGGTGGTGGCTAAATCCTGATAGCTGATGTACCCACTGCTGCTACTGTTGCGCCATAGGCTCATGTCCTGGACGCCACCTCGTGGCGACCGCTGGGTGGGAGTTGGGTTTCGCCCTTCTCCCTGCTAAGATCCAGGACACTAATCCGCATGAGTCAGTGAACTGACCATGTGCTAGACCCGCTGGCTTTCGGGTGTTCATTTTATCGAAGGCTTTGGCTGAGAACCCGCGCCGTTCTATTGTCAGGTGTGGGCGCCCTGCCAGTATCCTAGTCCATCCTCTTCGGAGGTTAGGAAGTGGTCGATGGCCCACTTCCCGTAAAACCTAACCATGGGAGACAACAGGTCTACGGGTTATAAGCTCACAGCTCGATTGGCGTAGAGCACGATCGCCACGCATTGTCTCTGACGGTGGGAGGGCACCTCCGGGTGTCCAACAGTTTGCTACTGCCCGCCTCAAGCCAGGCAGCCCCTGGTCAAATTTGTGCAAACCCGCCAAAACCCACCTTCGTCTGGCCGTGATCGCAGGTGTATCCTACTGCGGTCGCAAAACATATAAGAATCGCTCCAGTACCTCCAGGGTTGTGTGTGACGGCCGTCAAGCAGATCCCAATCTGTCTCTGTAATCACATTCCTGAGCTGGATCTGCTCTCAACTGCCTTGTGGGTCAGGCTATTGAGCCAATGGCTCCGGGTGGAATTCCTCAAGCAAACCACCTCGCGTGCGGTTGCCCACCAATGCAACCGTAGGTTTGCGCGCAAAGCACTCAGCATCGGGTGCTGGAAAGTGCGCACACTACTGGACCGGAACTCCAGCGAGCGCCCGGAGCGACGCACTGCACTCGTCGCGATGGAACTGGCGCGCCACCACATCGATATTGCGGCGCGCAGTGAAACCCGGCTCGCTGACAACGTAAGTTTCATGAAGAAGGTGCTGGATACACATTATACTGGGGGGTCAACGCAGCCTCAGCACCACGTGATCATGGGGTCGGATTTGCAATCTCCGATCGCCTCCATGGCCAGCTGGTGGGTGAATCAACAGGCATCGGCGCGCGACTGATGACTGTTCACCTACGACTCGGAAGAGGTAAGTTTGCCACTTTTATAAGCACATACGGTCCAACCATGTGTTATCCTGATGACACGCGTGATCAGTTCTACACTGAGCTATCCTCCGTGATACGGTCTGTGCCAAGCAGCGACCGACTATTTCTGCTGGGTGATTTCAACGCGCGCATTGGGCGTGATGCATCGCTGTGGATAGATGTTATCGATCCGCATGGCAGTGGTTTAGCGAATGCGAACAGTGACAGGCTTCTCTCACTGTGTGCCACTCACGACCTGACGATCACGAACACTCGGTTCGCACCGAGTGCGAGTGATATAGCAACTTGGACGCACCCACGGAGTGGTCACGATCACCTGCTCGACTATGTCATCGTACGTCAGCGTGATATGCGTGAAGTGCGCATGACACGTGTACTGCGTGTCGGTGAGTGTGGGACTGATCACAAATTGGTGCGCACCAAAGTGTACATATATTTTCGTAAATCGATGTATTGCACTCCCGCCGTGAATCGGCGTAAATTTAACATTCTCTCCCTCGGTACTGTGGCGAAACGTACTGAGCTGGAGAAGGCGATGGCTGCACGCCTGTGTGATGTGGACTGCATAGCCACAGTGGGCAACCTGTGGCACCATATTCGCGACCAGGTGACAGCTGCTGCTGAGGAAACCATTTGGCCCGCAAACTGCAAGCGACCTGATTGGTTTGATGAGAATAATGCGACGATCGGCGCATTGGTGTCGGGGAAGAATGCAGCATTTGCTGCACATGTCACAGACCCCAGTGACTTGGGGAAGAGTAGTCAGTTTCGCGAACTTTGACGGCGAATGACCCGAGAGCTCCGTCGCATTAAAATTGCATGGTGGACGTAGAAGGCGAAGCAGATGAAATGCTACGCCGAACGCCGCCAACACAAGGAATCCTTTGACTCCTTAAAGGCGGTGTATGGACCGAGATTGGAGCCGCTGATCGATGGTAGTTCAGGCGCTACCTACACACAGGCTGCAGACATAATGCAGATCTGGCGAAATCACTTTGACTGTCTCTTGAACAACCGTTCAGAGATCGACTGGCCTACATTGAACTGCCTGAAACAGCACGATGTGAAGGCGAGTCTGGCGGACACGCCGACACTGGATGGGACGCAGAGAGCACTTGCTCAGCTGCGAAACGGCAAATGTGCCGAAGCCGACAGGATCCCGCCTGAAGTACTGAAACACGGCGGACTCGCGTTGTTGACTGCGCTGCGCCACTTGGTGCAACGCGTATAGATTGAGGAGGGGGTGCCTCCTATGCTGAAGGATGCCCTTGTGCTATCACTGCACAATGGCAACGGGAGCAAGCAATGTTGCACGAATTATCGTGGCATAAACTTGCTAAGTTGTGTGGGCAAGGTGATTGCCCGAATCCTGCTCAACCGCCTCGTCATTCAAGTTGTGGAACCTAACGTGGCGGAAGAGCAGTGTAGATTCCGCTCGGGTCGCAGCACTATAGATATGGTGTTTGCGGCTCGTCAGTTGCAGGAGAAGTGCAGAGAACGACACCAGCCGTTGTACTCGCTTATTGTTGATTTCACGAAGGCATCGGGTATGGTGAATCAAGATGCATTGTGGCTGATGCAAGTTAAGTTTGGTTGTCCGAGTAAGTTTGTAACTTTAATTGAATGCCTGCACAGCGGAATGCGAGCGTGGGTGCAGCTGAGTGGATAGACCTCGGATGACTTTGCAGTTGTCTCTGATGTGAAGCAAGGCTGTCTTAGCTCCTACCCAGTTTAATATATATCTTCATGCAATGTTGTCCTGTGCTTTTGATGCCGCTTGTGCTTACGTTGTTCGTGTGGAGCACCGTATTGATGGTGGGTTGCTGAACATCCGTCGTTTCGGTGCGAGAATTCTAGTCTGTGAGACAACCATCCGTATGTTGCTGTTTGTTGACGGCTGTGCGTTGTTTTCACACAGCGCGGATGATTTGCAGCACATGACTAGTGCTCTGGCTTCGACAGCTGCCAACTTCGGGCTCACTATATACACAAACAAAACTGTCTGTCTCTTTCAGCCTTCACCGGAGGTGCTGGCTTCAATATTGCCGTGAATCAGCATTGGTGCCGCGGATACCGGTGCCGCGTGTCGGCGGCGTTCGGGAAGCTAGAGTACCGAGTGTAGAACAACCATCAGCTTACCATTGGCATGAAGCTGATGGTGTACAAATTCATGGTGCTGTCCGTTCTTCTATACGGCAGTGAAACGAGGACGATATACCGTCGGGATGTGCGATATCTCGAGGGATTACATCAACAGTGTTTGTGACGAATTTTGCGCATCGGTTGGGACGACAGAGTTGCAGACACGGAAGTGTTGCGCCGTAGTGGAATGTATGCAGTGGGCTGCATACTTTTGCTGAGACACTTGAGGTGGCTCGGTGATGTGTGGCGTATGGATTCAACGCGGAGACCGAAACAACTCTTATACGGTCAGCTAGGTATTGGGAAGCAGCATGTGGGGAAACCAAAGTTACGTTACCAGGACATCATCAAGGTGAGCCTCACACTTTCTAATCTTGATTGCAGGTCGCAGGAATCAAAGGCCGTTGATCGTGGTGCATGGCGCGATCTAATCATGAAGGCAGTTGCCGAAGTGCGGAAAAAAGACCTCATACATGCAGAGAAGCGGCAATTGCGGAAGCGGCAAGCGCCGATGGGTTGTACTCCATCGACATCGAGCGTATGGTGCTGTAGCATATGCGATCGCGAGTGCCTGAGTCAGGCAGGCCTAGTGAGCCATGAGCGAGGTCACCCGAGATCAGTACCGAAGCTATAACGGATACTGCAGAGAACGTAGGCAGAACCGGCGCAGCCTTTGTAGGTACGCTGCATTTGATTTAATAACAGCGTGCTTGCATGCTCAGTCTCTTTATTTAAGGTGAGGGGTTTTCAATTTTCCCTTAATGCTTTTCTTTCTCATATAAATGTCAACCTGTACTCTATTCCATTAACTTGCACACCTCGCTTAAGCAAATTGTATTCGATTTCCAGAACATTTTTGTTTTCGTGGCGTTTCCAAAAAGTATACTTTCTGACCTCGTGAACCTATCTAGGTTTCGTTTGTAAACAAGTTATTTCACATGCTAATTAACTTACGGTTTATGTCACCGTTTCCTTATGCACTAATCGAGTTATTTTGTTTTTATCGCTCTCTCACTCTCTCAAGTGATTGGCTGCTGTTTGATATCCCCGGTGTGGCTGCGCTTGATGTGCAGGTTGACAACGTGCCTACCTGTCTATTACCCACTACCTCGTCCATACTGGCTCCAGGAGACAGTTGGTCGTTGTTGGAGGGGAGGGGTGCACGGTCCTTGTGGTCGTGCTAGGCTCCAAGAGCGGTTCCATGCACTCAGTGTGGAGCGGACTACGGTCCAGCCACCACCTTGTGTGCGCCTGATTCCCCAAACACAACGTGGTTGTGTTTGCCTGTGAAAGTGTGTGGGCCGGCTCCGTTGATGAAACGTGGCTTCCATCCACAAGCCTCCCTGTCTTATTCCTTCGGGTTTACACTGGATATGGGGTGTGTGGTTGGAGCTGTGGGTGGTGCAGCGCAAGCCACCCATGGTGCCTCTGTAGGCGCAGGCGTCCTGTGGCTGGCCACAGTGACAGGCAATTCCGAAACCGGATGCTACCAACTATATATATTACACAATCTGTGGTACAGATTTTGTGCCACCTGAATCACGGCTAAATTGGAAAACAGTATGAATAATAATAAAATAACAGGAACAAGAGCTTTATTTGTTCAGTTTGCCGCACACAGTTTTTGCATTTTTTTTCAGTTGGTTTTTTAGGGGCAGAAAGGAGGGGCACCGCAACACACCGACGCACATGTCTGTTACTGGCATCGATCTTGAGCCTTGGCTTCCAATGTTTTCACACAACTAGTATCCGCATCTCTCGGACCCCAACCAGGTATTCGACAACAACCGGCCGAAGCCAACTGTTTCGTCAGCTTTTCACGTGGCTTCTCCAAGTTGCAGGCTGTCCACTATACCTACTCTTACAGCCCTGTCCAGCAACCGCAAACAACGCACGGCACGGGTAACGCTGAACAGGCATGCGCATTACATGTTGTCGCCAGTACACACGGGCAATGGACCGCACACAGCTGTGCTCGAAGACGGATAGCGTGCGCAAGTCCTTTTTACGAATGGGTCAGGTCTCGCATCCGTCCAACAGTACTGGACGAACAGTTGCACACTAGACCCAGCCTTTGATGGAGAGACGAATGTCGTGGCGACACCGCAACTGACTCAGCCTAGTAAACGAGAGGCGTGCTCTCGAGATGCGCAACGAAATCTGGTCTGCAACTGCCGCGCCAGCCGTGATGCAAGTTCCCAAGTAGATAAAGCTTTCCATAACTTCCAGCATCTCACCACCAAGAGTGAAAGCAGGCACAGGCAGCTGCCAGTCTAGGAACAGAGCCTTGCAATTGGATTGCGAAAAGTACATATCATACTTTGATGCTTCAATCGCCAAGTAGTTTAGTGCAAGATGGACGACGTGTGGATCGTCACCCAGGAAGACGATATCATCAGCATAGTCCAAATCAAAAACTCGACTACCTGGGAGGGGCACAACGTTACCGTTAAACGAATCGCCCATCGCGTTATTTAGGACATCATCAATGGAAAAGTTGGATAAGAACGGAGAGATGGGGCATTCTTGTCGAATTCCACAAAGGAAGGCGAATGCCTGCCATGAGTCTTAACTCTACCCGAGGTCAGACCATAGAGACCGCGCAGTATGGCGGCAGGTACCGCCGCATTAGCCAAATGAAATGTGCAGCAGTAAAGCGCTAGAGTTACGGCATAGGGCTGTAAGAGCAAGCTGTCCCCAAATAATAAGGAATAACTTGGTATGCTTATAACTATTAGCAAATGAAAATCGGATTGCTCACCCTTTTGCACAGATGAACATGCGCCGCCGTGAGTTATAATTCCAAATATGCTACTTAATTGAATTCAATTTCAGAATGTAAGTTCGTGTAGGAAATTGTAGGGAAAGCAATGCGATATCTACCGGTTTTTTTGGAAATGACTAGGGTTGGGGGAACGGACAAATAAGCTTGGTAGGGCGTTTTCCGCTTGGAGGATCCAGAGGGATAAATAGGTTTGTTGACCATCTAGACAACTGGTTTGTTGACAACGTCTCAGGCTATTACCTCTGTGATTAACGATTGGGATGAGATTAAAAGAGTGACAGCGAACGTGCCTAGATTCGCTCAGTATTTGGCAAGCTAATATGAGGACTCCACGTAGCCATCGGTAGTATCTACTAAACAGTCAGAGTATTTTCCGTCGTTCCTGCTAAGGTAGGTGATGCAAACAAGTGACATTTTCCGTCGCTCAACGCTGCGGGTTGTCGAGCGCTGCAAGGTCACACTTTGACCAAGTTTGCCAAGTCTGGGTAGCGTGTTTGAATTGGGGACGCAAGTACGCATTGAGGATTAGAGGGCAGGTGGATAAATCCAAACTCCCGAGTGCCATCAGCAAGAGAATAACATGCCGCTTACCCCTTTTTCTAGTTGACTGGCGGTCTGGAACCAAAGAGTTTGTCCTACACCAGCCCACCGAGGTCACATATCTGAGTGGTGGTCCTCCGATCGTGAGCCCCACGCCCGTAGATATATGTGTGCGGATGGCGCATGCGGACAACGTTGCTTCTGTGAAGGGTAAAGCGCAGTCACCGACCAATTCCAGGCATAATGGAGGTGGCGCTGGATTGCCTCGTAATGGTCCAAGCACTTTCATATTTAAAACATGCGTTTCCATTTATATGAATATATATATATATATATATATATATAATATATATATATATGAAAAGACGATGATGGTGGAATGATACTGTCATTTCGTGCATACTCGCCGGTCAAGTACATGCAACTCACAAGGGATGCAAAACGTCACAGGAAACCAAGTAATGGTCAAATCGTTTCCGATTGGCGCGTTCCGCGCAACTACGGTAGGCTTAGTTTCGTTGTCAGCTGTTTTTCGACGCAGAGTGGTGGGTGCTGTCGGTTGATAAAAATGGCTTCGAGTAGCTTGAGTAGGTAAGGCCTTTGACTGCGCATGAGGACTGCAACTGACTCAGCTGGATTTACCTGATGACCACTGTTCATCAAACACCTTGTTATTGCGGAGGCAACTTTGCTTCTCAATCCACCTGATGCAACCATGGCATGTCTCAACCGACTACGAAGCCACTTTTGAATGTGTTCCATAATTCGAACACCAGGATTTCGATCAGTACGCCCAAGATAGTGATTAATATTAATGCAATTGGGAAGACAATACGAATGAGAAGGTAAACAGGCTTCTTCCTACCAATCTTTTAAATAAGTGAAGACGCAAAACCGCTTAAATAAAAACGGTTGGCTCCTCGCTACTGATTACACGAATGCGGGCACGATGGCCAAGCCCGAGTTGGCTCGTTATCTGCTTCGTGGCTGTGTCATGAACAATGGTTGGATCTAGCATGGAAGACTGGTAGCTCAGATAGTTTAGATGGCGGTGTAACTGTTCGCTGAGCTTGGCAATTTTGTTGCAAATGTTTCGTCACCAATCGAGGTGACCTCATCAGTGCATAGTTGAATGGCATGCAGTGTCGAAGATTAGTGTAGAGGAGCCTCGGTGAGTGCGCTGAGCGTGGTGTGCTTTCGTCTTTATACCGCCGTGGTTGCCTGTGGAGACGAGCAATGCTGTTGGTTGGGATTACGATCCGCGTTCAGCTTGGTTGGCAGGCAGATGACGTTCGACCTTGACCCCTTGTGTTTCGTGGCCTTTGTCTGCTTGCTCTTGTGAAAGTCTGTCGTCCGTTCTGGTTGTCTAGTGATACGTTCCATCGGATTTAATCGATCGAGTTGTCGGTCGTTCGCCAGCAGTGTTGCGTATACTGCGTCCAGTTCGATGTGTCAATTGATGGAATTCGTTGTAGAGTACCAGGCTTCCAAAAACTCCCTCGCGTGTTTTGTGCGCCCATGGGCTATTATCTTTACATTCTCTAGATCGAAATGGTGTCCCTCTTCATTTTCATGGGCAGAAACCAATGAGTGCGGATCATGTCTTCTAACGGTCGCCTTGTGTTCGGTGATTCGTTTACAAAGCCTTCTTCCAGTGTTTTCGACGTAGATTTTATCCCATACGCTGCATTTTTTTGGTAGATGACGTTGCATTGGTCGGCTTGATTGACTTTTCCTTTGGGTCTTGAGATCAATTTCCTAGGGGGGCACTTGGTTTGTGGGCCATAGAGATGCCATGTGACCGTAGTAATCTTAATGTTACTTCGGAAACGTTCTTAATGTAGGGGAACACTATCAGTTTGTTTGCTTGTTTAGGTGACTTCTGCTACTGTTGCTGAGATATCCGTTGCTTTAAGCTTCTTCTGATGAAACTTCTGGGATAGTCGTCGTTTCTAAACACTCGATTTAGGCGATTTTCTTCCTGTTTCCGCGGTTCGGCTGGGCTGCAGTGTGTTGCTGCTCTTTTGAACAGAGTTTGAATGCAGCTCTTCTTGTGATTCATTGGATGGTTGCTGCGGTAGTTTTATATCTGATCCGTATGCGTTTTTTTCGATATACGCATGTTTCCATGGATCCATCTGTATTCCTAGTGACCAGTATATCCAAAATTGGTAGCTTGTTATCCTCCTTTCATCCGCTCGTAAATTTGATATCCTCGAACGTGCTGTTGAGCAAATCGTGCGTGGCCTACACTCTGTTCCGTTTTACGATGACAAACGTGTCGTCCACGCATCGTATCCAGAGTTTTGGGTTGATAGATGGTAGTGCAATGCGCTCCAATTTCTGCATTACGGCTTCTGCAATGAGCCCCGAAATTGGGATCCCATGGGTGTTCCTCTCAGTTGCTGGTACACTTGTCCATCAAAGCGGAAATATGTGGTCATGTAGAGGTTCAGGAGTTCCCAAAAGCTTTCAGGTCGTATGGTTGTCTTAGGGCTTAGTTGATTCGCAAGCAGTTCCAACATAGTTTCTTTGACCAGTTCGTGACCGATTGAAGTGAAGAGTGCGGTGATATCGAATTGAAGCATTATTTCGTCTTCGTCTATTCTGACACTCCGCAGTTTGATGAGGAATTTTTTCAACATTGTTGATGCTATGTTCGAATCCGGCAACCAAATGTTTCAACCTTTCACAAAACCTTCGCTAGGATATATGATGGGGTTCCGGGGAGCAATACGAATGGTCGTAGTGGGACTCCATCCTTGTGTACTTTTGGTAATGCATAGAACAGTGCAATGTTTGTATCATCAGCTTTCGTTCTTTATCTCTCTGTGGCGGTGAGCTCGTTCTTGGTTTGTAGTTTCTTCAACGTTGCGTTTATCTGGTTGGCCAGTTTCAAACTTGGATCAGGATCGATCTGGCGATATGTGGTTGTGTCGGATGGCAGTTATTTGGCCTGGTTAATATACTCCGGTTTGTCCATTAACACTATCCTGCGCCCTTTGTCCGCTGGTAGGATTACACTGTTCGCACCTTTCTGTAGATGTCTAAGTGCATCCTGTTCCTCCTTGTAGTTGAGCCCCTTGATCAAGACATCCTCTTCAGTTGCATTCAGGTAGCAGCATGACAGGTTTTTGATCTATCCTTCACTAATAGTGCAGTTCTTTCTCTTACTCAGTGGCATGGGGCAAAGAAACGTTCTCTGACACTTGGACAGAAAGTGCTAGTACGTGACTATCGGGAAGGCAACGCGAAGTGGACGCCATGGACAGTCAAAAACAAGCGTGGAAATGTCATGTATGACGTATTCGGGGACCCGCAGACCATTGCAGAGCCTGCAAACTAGTTACGGCCAACACTGTGTCAACCAAAACAAGCAAGGTATGCCGACCTTTCGTTCGACTTATTGGTGGAAAACTTCAACTTGCCAACGGAAGCTGTGGACGACTACTCACAGTCGAGCAAGGAATCCAGAACACGGACATCGAAACCCAATTCTCAGGCACTTCTGCCAAGGAGATCGACCAATAGTTAGAGAACACTGTCACGAAGATTGCAAGTTAATCCTAGGCTTTCATCTTATGCCTCGAACGATATCTCAGAAGGGGGTCTTGGAGAAAGTAAGAATTGTCTGGAAAATCCACTATTTTAGCGATTAATCGATTATTAATGATTACCGAATCGATTTCAAACGTCCTGGAATATTCTAATTTCTGCACGTGACAACCAAGCACCTGATAAGCCGGGCAAACTCATGGGGAACCCTTACCCTTGGTAGTTGACCTTCCAATTCCAGAAGTCGAAGGTCAGTAAGAGACCTGTAAATACAGCCAAAGTCCGCGGCAGTTGTACAGTGTTTTGTTGACGGCGGCTACACGTTATTTTGTCAAGGTCATTGGTTTCATGCTTATTCCTTCGGTTGGACTAGACGTTTTGTGGCGCAGTAAAGTGCCAATTTCGGAATCGCGTCCAGTAAGAAGGTTATAACAGTGTCACGTCCAGGCACCTTAACCTGCGCACTCGTAGACAGGCAAACAGCTGCTCTTGTGAATCCCAATAGAAAGAATTGAGTGACTTTTCCCTATTTTCAATTGAACTTGTTCGTCTTCAGGTCATATGTGTTTCTATACTGCACACACAAGTTAGATTGAGCAAACGAATTCAACAGAGGTGAATAGCGAGGTGCTATGAGCATCAATTCTTTCTTAAGCTACGAAGCGAAGGCGACTTGCGACGGAAACCCGAGCGTCAACCTACGAAACGCCAAATTGTTTGCTAGTGATTAACCGCGGTAGTTAACGAAGTTATCAATACGGTTACCTTCTGTATGGGTGCAAAGAAATCATAATTTGGGATAACTGGAGTAGTAGGATTGGCACCGGATATGTTTCATGCCACATTTCGTGCCGCGCTTAAGTCAGCACGTGCTGCATAGGATTGTGGAAGTGAAATAGTCACTACGACCTATTCGTCCTCATTGTGGTGGCAGGTGTTTTCAGTACACAGCAACATACGCCAAATCATCCAACGTTATATTTTTTCCGTTATCAGAAGAAACTGAGCTGGACAACCGCTAACTCTTACAAATCGCGAATATCAGTGACGCACCAAATGTGGCAACACGCTAATGGCGAAACGGTGGCAGTCGCAGCGGAATGCAGTGAGCCAACGATTGGGGTTGACCCTACATTATGACTGATAGTGAGCGTACTCTGTAAAGTCTAAGCTGTTGTGGCAGGCGGATGACGGGAGCAGATTGATTACGTGGGCGCCGAAGTATCATTCGGTTTGGGTAGACAGGTTGAAGAAAACCCACTTGAAACATATTTGTACTAGGGCGGTAAACCAGGGTGCGTTTGGCCTGGGCTTCTAAACCCTTTACGTCAAAGTTTTGGCAAAATTTCTACCACAAAATAGTTCAAAATCCTTGGAAATGGTTGCTTTCTGCTTTCGCGCATTCATAATAGAGACACCGCGCAACCGTTTTCACACTAGTTTGGGCTCAATAATCAGGAATAACCTGAGCTGAGAGTTGGACTCGCGACCTAATTGTTAACGGCTGATGCCTTGATTGCCATACCACTAAGACCCATGAATAATGCATGGCATGGCGCTACGGAATCCACACTTGGGTTTTATTACTCGCCGTGCGGTTGGATTACAACAGGCAATTTCAACTGAGATATCGGTTCACATAGATGTAGACTTTGGCCACAAGGACCGCATTCGAACTGGAGGTGACTTGGTGTTTCTCCTCCCATCCCTGACACCCCCTAACCGGTTTCGTCCTCGTTTGAATTCACTAGATGGAGGTAGTCTGAACGGGGGTAGAGCTCGGGACCCAGTGGTTAAAGTCTGACGCTTTGATCACTATGGTCATAGAATCTGCGAATAAGGCTTGGCACAGCGGTAGAGAATCTAAAATTGGATTTAGAGTACCCTCCGTGTGGTTGGATTGTGACACGCAATCATTGCTGAAACACTAGCTCACTTTGAAGTAGGTCTCGGTCATTCCGGTCATAAGGACTGTAGCTGAATTGGAGATGGTCCGGTGTTGCTTCTCACAACAAGGACATTCCATGACCGTTTACCTTCTCATTGGTAATCATTAGGTAGCCTTACCTGAACAGGGAGTTTTCCCAAGTAAATTTGTATTTGAACCGCTCTGCCAAGATTCCTAACGGATCTCAGTGACCTAGTGAGCAAAGCGTCAGCAGTTAATCATTAGGCTTCGGTGTTTACTTCCAGCTCCGTCTGTCTACCTGCTAAATCTAAAGATGGACGAAACCGGTCGGGAGTTGTCAACGTTGGAAATATCAGCACCGAAACTCTCCGCTTCGTATAAGGTCCTACCAATCAGTCTAAATTCCACTTTAAAGTAAACCGGTATTCTTTTGGCAGTGATCGTACTGGCAGAGGCTGACTTCAAAGTCAACCGACGCCACTAGTGAGATTGCGCGTCGCAATCCAAGACACACTGCGGGTGCTCCAAATACCAGAAAATCTACTTCTAACCGCTGTGTCAAACAACTCTCGCGGAGCTCATTGGCCTGGTGATCATGGCGATAGCCGCCAAGCACTATGCGCCGAGTTCCACTCCCATCTCGGCTATCTCTACCTGTTGAGTCTAAACAAACGCGAAACAGTCGGTCGTGCAGTGCAGGACAGGAGAGAGCCACACGTAAACCGGTATAAGTTCGCAATTCCATAACATGGCGGATAATATAACCGCAACTTTGAACAGCAGTTTTGCTTATGGATGAATATCTAACAGCAATCTCCCCACCTTAACCTGAATTGAAATCAATTAATTCCCTACAACAATTTGAAAACTATGGCAAGGAAACGACAGTTGGCAGACGCAAGTATTTCGTATAGTCTCTTCAGTACCAATAGCAATAACCGAGGAGGAATGATAACAAACGGCGGATGTGACCAAGCAAATAAACCACTTTGGGGATCAGGTAGATGAAATGGATTCGATATTCATGTCCACGGAAGCCTGATGCTGACGGACAACCGTTTGTGCACGCACAGCGTTGCATACGTGCAACTAATCGAAATAACCTCAGCAAACCGCAAAAATCGCGGATTAGAGTACCGTGGCATACATTTGAGTGCAGTATCGAACCTGATCCGGTGGCTGCTAATCGACAGGATTTTATCTATTGAGGATGCAGGCAGCTTTCGCAGCGGTAGAGCTTGGGGAGGATGAAGCTGTTTGTTTATCCCATGCAAGATACACTTTGGTACGTGTTTCTTCCTCCGTGAAGACATTGCTGGCCCGGTTCCACCAATGTAACTTGCTCCACAGTTACATGTGCATTGAGATGCACAGTGGGTGCTGGCTCCGAGTATCAGAGCTTCCTTTGAATGAGGTAATGGCATATTGCTGCTTCGGTTTATGATGACGACCTGAACAGCATAGTAGGTCCTCTGAGCAGCAGCGATCAAACGCTTATTGGTCCTTTAATAAATAAATAAATAGTATATTCTCGAATTTGTTGAGACACACCAAATCAAAATCACTCCTGAAATGCAATTCGATATAAGCTATCTTCTTCGCTGCCTCCTGTACTAAGTCCTTTGGTCTTCGGGGCTGGCTGTGTTAGTCTATAATGCTTTGAAGGTAACCGTTTGACATAAGTGTGGCTGCAACTCGTTCCAACTCCTCGTTTAGACAGTCTACCGAGCACGGTCATCTGGCACGACTAAATAGGGTCTTCACAAGTTTCCGCTTGTACCATATTGATGTAAAGCTTGTGAAATGCAGGTACTGGCCGGTCCAGGTTGTCTTTTGATAGACAGATCTCTTAACCTGTCTGTTATCTCTGTGACTGATAAGAAGATCCAAGAATGGCAGACCATTTTCTCGTTCCAGCTCTCAGGTGACGCGCAAGTTGGCATGTACATTTTTGAACCGCTCAGCCAACCTGACGATTTGCTGCTCTGATTGACAGAAAGCCAAAATGTCATCAAGATAGCTCCTGTAGTATGGTAGCTGTTCTATCTCCGTGAGCATGCTTTTCGCTATCTTACGCAAAAAGAAACACTCCAATAAGGAGCCTAATGGGCTGACCATTGCCACACCATCAACCTGGCGGTATGGTGTGTATTGAAGTTGGAAGTCAACATTCTCTGTGCACAACATCAAGGGATCTCTAAGTACTTCGACAGGAATCGGCAAGGAACAGTCGGAGTGTTCAGCTAGTTTCCATATATAATCCACGATCTCATGTAGAGGGATGTTAGTGCAGAGAGATCGCACATGCACCGAAGTCGTCCTTGAGTTGAAATAAGTCATCCAGATTGTACGGGTTGACCAACTGTCTCAGTGGAGAAAGAATCTTCACCGGCCAACGAGTTAGTTTATGTTGCGAAAGAATGCACCGGAGCGGTCCTCCACTCTTGTGTGTTTTCGGCAGCTCCCACAGCTGTGGAGTAACTGAGCCAATGAGCTTTAAATTTGCATAGGTATCACCATTTATTAGGCGGTAGAGGAGGAGCTTATCAAGGTGACGGATAACACTGGTCTCGACCTCTGAATTGTAGTCTAGAGTCTCATCGCATATGATAAAAGTGTCTGCAGCATGGTTACTAACTAGGGCATATTACAATAGTGGAATTTGAGAGATGGCAGCTTAAGAATGATCAGCAAATAAATATTAGCTGGTGTTTCGACTCATTCCACTCGGATACTTAGAATATGCCAGATAAACTTTTCTCACAGAAACGATTTCTGACCTTGCTTTCAGTGTTTTCCTAGAAATTGCACAACAAAGGAGGAATTATCACAAGTAAAATGTAGGATTTGACAAGCCTCCTAGGATTGTTGAACTGAAGATTCCGAGTCGAAGGATAAGTGAATCTGCGATATAGAAGCAAAGGTTTGTGGCTCAGGTTGTTCAGTTGGTGGCCTCAGTGTTCGCTGAGCTCGGCAGGTTGACTGCAAACGTTTCGTCACCACTCGAGGTGACATCGTCAGTGCGCGTGTAATTAGCAGAGTGGCGCGTACGAAGCGTCAGTGAGTTTAATCGTCTGCCGAGTTAACTGCATTGCCGCGTAACTGTAGTTTTAAACGAGAATTGGAATGTGCGCAAACAAAGCAATATGGTGAACAGTTACAGTTCACGTAATACGTTATGTTACTAAAATTCAGTTGGGGCACATTCAAATTATTCACCTGATTACTGACGCATGTTTCCCCACCGTCATGTTGTGGAGGGTGCTGTTGATCACATAGTTTGGTTCGCGTACTTCCTCATCCGAGTGGAAGGGACTATATCGAAATGTAAGTGCAAAAGTGTTTCCTCAAGGTGTTTCTTGGAAGTCGTTAATGTGGGTGCAGAGATGACGTGGGTTGGAAAGGCCTTTCATAGTCGGGACCCAAGAATGGAGGAAACATGTTGACGGCAATCTATTCGACTGTGGTGCGTGACAAGTTTGAGTTTGTGTCTTCGCAGCTGCAACAGGTCGCAACAAGAGTGATGAGGTCTCCTCGGTGACGCTGATATTCACCACAGTACAATTTCACTGCTGGCAGGCTATATTGGTAGGGAGGTGAAACAACCCGTAACGGGTTCAGAGAGTTATGGAAACAAGCGGTGGGTATAGTTATTTGGTCACGTTTTGCTCTTGACATAAGAGCATCTGACGAAGCTCCGAAGGTATAGCATGAACGATCCTATGAATATACCTTCCATAACTTTGGATAACAGGGTTAGTTGCCGGTAGTTAGAAGGCTCCGCAGGTTTCCGTTCTTGTAAATGGAAGTGATTATTCTATGTTTCAGCAGTGGGACCATGCATTTCATAATGCACCGTTGTAAGAACCGAGCTAATGTTTCGGCAATGTGAATAGCGGCTGTCCTCCATGCCTTCGGTCTGATATCGTCCACATCAGCTGTTCTCGCAGGTTGTGTACGCGTAAGGACATTAGTCTTATCATATTTTTGCCGTTAAAGATACGTGGTTTAGACCTGTTGACAGTGGGATTTGCGTCAGAATTGAGTGAGATGTAGATTCCCTCTGGAATGTTCGGATGAAGTGTTGCCGAAGCGCGTCGGCCGCCTCTTGTATAGTCATCGCTGGATCCAATGCTGCACTCTGCGGACCTTATTAATGTGTTTTATAGTAGTTCAGGATTAGTGCCGAATTTCGTCAACAAAACCTCTTGATATTAGAGTTTAACTTCACTGACCAAGTTGACGCAGTGGTTTCGTTAATTCGTGTAGAAATTCCATGCTTGATTCCTCGGACAGGTTTTATAAACTCACCAGGCTGAATCCTTTTTGGCTATGCATTTTTGTGTCCGATTCCTCAGAAAGGACTTCGTTTGCTTCGGACGTGAAACTTACGATGATTTGCCACTAGTCCGGTGGACTGGGTGACTAACACCATCCAGGCGACATCTGGCGGTTACTCGGCTAGGAAGGACCAGTCGATTTCTTGAACTAGGCCGGGCTGGATGTAATGGATGAGGAGGTAGGTTTTATAGTTGTACTTGCTGATGTATTTCACGTATCCGATAAAACGAACTAGCAACATCGCGTGATCTTTACTGCTAAATGGTGCACGTATGGTTAAGATATCGACCATTAGTTCCTTGTTGGTGAGCGCATGGTCCGAAGCAGATTCTTCGTTACCCGTTCTGAATCGCTTAGAGAAGAGTAATGACTGTGTAGCGGTACATGTGACATTGTTCCATGTAAGTCAGCCTTAACTTGTTTTCTGAGCGATTCTGGGACTTCGATCTCACGCAGATTGAAGTCCCCCACCAGAAGGACGTGACTGTGTGGCCTTGACAAGACTCAGTTCATTGCAGTAGCTAGGCCGTGATCCATTTCCATGGCGGACATTGGAGGGAGGTGAACTATTGCTAGTAAGCACACATCCCCACGTATCAGATACAGGCGGCACCAGAGTAAAATTGACTACTTGCGTCTCTGGATTGTTGAGGATATCAATATCCAGGTCAGATCGGCAATATTGGAGCAATCCGTCTGCTTGGCTGGGTCTAATCTTTGTATGGAAGTCATACTGAGCAACGCAATCTCAGCATCGGTATTCTAAGTGATCAGTTGTGTTGCAGTGATCATGACGACTACATTCTTTGGTGTGGAGACCTGACTAATAAGAAGTCCAGATTGCTTGCTGAGAAGACATTATACATTGGTCTACAATTGGAGAATCAATTAAATTCGTTAATGCAACGAAGTGGTATATATATATATATATATATATATATATGGTTGGCAGCAACCGGTTTTGGATTTGCCTGTTACTGTGGCAAGTCACAGGACGCCTTTGCCTACAGAGGGACCATGGGTGGCTTGCTCTGCACCACCCACAGCTCCAACCACATACCCCATATCCAGTGTAAAACCGAAGGAATAAGACAGGGAGGCATGTGGATGGGAGCCATGTTGCACCAGCGAAGCCGTCACACACTCCTTCACCGGCAAACACAAGCACGCTGTATCTGGGAATCAAGCGTACATAAGGCGGTGGCTGGACCATAGTCCGCACCACACAAAGTGCATAGAACCAATCTTCGAGTCTAGCACTTCCAGCAGCGACCAACTGTCTCCTGGAGCCAGTATGGACGAGGTAGTGGGTAATAGGCAGGTGGGCACCTTGTCAACATGCACATCAAGCGCAGCCACACCGGGGATATCTTGCAACAGCCAATCACTTGAGAGAGAGAGAGAGCTAAAAACAAAATAACTCGATTAATGCATAAGGAAACGGTGACATAGACCTTAGGTTAATGAGCATATGAAATAAGTTGTTTACAAACGAATCCTGGATAAGTTCACGAGATCAGAAAGTATACTTTACGGAAAGGCAACGAACACAAAAACGTTATGGAAATCGAATACAATTTGCTTAAGCGAGGTGTGCAAGTTAATGGAATAGAGTACAGGTTGACATTTATATGAGAAAGAAAAGCATTAAGGCAAAATTGAAAAAACCCCCACCTTAAACAAAGAGACTGAGCATGCAAGCACGCTGTTATTAAATCGAATGCATCGTACCTACAAACGCTGCGCCGGTTCTGCCTACTTTCTCTGCAGGAACCGTCGTCGCTTCTGTAGTGGTCCCGAGTAGCGTCGCTCATGGCTCACACCTGAAAAAAGATATATATGTATATATATATATATATATATATATATATATATATATATATATATATATATATATATATATATATATATAAAGCTCCACGATAATGTATCATAAGTGGGTTTGTATCTTGACTACCCATTGTGCGAGGGACAGCGTGCAGTTGAAGAAAGACGTGGGGAGCTAGTTTGAGAAGCAATGTTAGCTGCAGGGCATCCGTGCTATTTCAAGCTTGAGCCGGTTCCATCGTTGCGTCTCTGAAACCTACGCAGTCACATGAGTGTTCTTTTGAAACCGCGAATAGTGTCTGATTTGTGCTAACATTTATCATGCGCTGATGATCAGTTGTTTGTAGGTGCAGATCTCGTCCAATGACGACATTAGCGCAGATCAGTGGACTGCGTCAGACTCCCCACTAACTCCAAGCAGCAATACCTACATATGTGTTACTGCAAACCTCCTGGTGAGTCAGGTAACCTGCTCGTTCTTTTGTCGACATTGTTATTTTACAGAAAAGTGATTTTAGCTTTTACTTTCACCACATCCATTTTACGGGACTTGTTAAGCTGCGGTTTTTATACCCGTCATAAACCATTGCTCCGCTAAGGTGTCTGATTATCAGACGGAAACGTTACATTGGCTTTGCGAGTCGGTGTGATTGCCACGCGTCAATGATTCCACACAGCACATCGTTGTAGCTGCCGGCAAACACAGAATAATAGCATGGGTTGCTCTGTGTGCGCGACGCTTGACGGTTACTTGCGTGTCTGTGCGAAACCAGGTGCATTTTGGGTATACATAGGATGTAAACGCAATTGGCCTGTCAAGTTAAAATGTGGCGCTTACAAACCTCGCACAGAATTGCACCACTTAACACCCTGAGTTTAGCTGATTTCACACAGCCATTCTACGGAGAACCTGCTTACGAACGTGATGCTTAGATTGTGGTGCAGCCGAAATAGATCATTAGGCATGTCAATTTTGTTGATAAGGGGTCCTGAAAGCGAAAAAAGGAATATTGTATGAAGTTAAATGTGTCCACACTGCGATTAGTCCCTATCAATGGACAGAAACGCGAGAATCATGAATGTGGAGACCATGAACATTGGATTTGCATATTACCAGCAATTTCTACCCCAAATTTCATGTTATTATAGAGAAGCAGCTGGGGTTCAGACGCCGCATGCAGTCGAGGTCACGAAATAACATTCCATAATCCATACCATTGAGTCGTCATGTGCGAATGTTGCTCATAGTCTATAATCTTTTTCCATGAATGTTCGTTTCAGCCGCATACATACCTCCTTAGCATGCTATAGCATTAGGAAGTGAAACAGGCATCGTCACTTCCTTCCGGATACGAAAAAGTTCGTTTATCGTGTAATAGGGAAGATAGCCAACATAATTTTGGTCTATATTACTAATCGTTATGCACCGGCTGCAAAGACGATGCGTCTGATACCGACCACAGTGTGCATATTGTACACTTCCACCGTGACGTACGACCTCTTTTCTGGCCATGGCTTAGAACTAGGCCATCTCAACCACCTGACACTTCTAACTAGGTTACGGTGAATCAGTCAGGGAGAGCGTTTACCGTCTACAGTCTAACAAAATGTGTATCTACACTGATAAGTCTAATCCTGATCGCAACTTATGAATCACCAACGCTGGCGTGTTTATCATGTGAGTTTCACGTGACCGGTTTTGGAAAATGGACGCCTGGGTGCACAGCTAGAGCAAGTTGCGACGTGTTACAACGGTACGCCGTACTCTCAACCCTATGGAGTCCGATGTGTGCATGACACCAGTCACTTGACTGACAGGTAAGCCACAAATGTCGTGCTACGTGACTCCGAGCTACTATTGTTGTCAGATGGAAAATTTATGGTGCATAACTCAGTCAGGTATCGTAAGGAGATGACAGCAACGTCAGCATCCATTTTGCAGACATAGTTTTCAAGCATGCGCAGAAGCACTCAACGCGCGACCTACGAAATCAGTGGTAACTTCCAGCAGGGCTCAACTGATCCCATTAGGTGCCTGGTCACAGAGGAACGTATCTGACAGTTTAGCATAATGGGGCGTAAAATTTTAATTTCCGGATTCAAGTCAACTCGTCAATATAAGCTTTACATACCAGAGTGGATGCATTATAAGCATTTTTGAAAAGTCGGGGGATGGCCTAAAATGACAACTACAAACTTCGAATCGCATAGACGGAAAAATTGCACGGAGTGCACAAGTGTCACACTCACACTCCAATTCGTGAGGTTCATTTTCTCTATATTTGGGTGATGAAAATAAGACAGCTAGACTCTGCAAAAGTTGTAATATCGACGTGAGCATGTCAAATATTAATGGAAGTTCAGCATTTGTAGTTTTCATTTATATGAAATCAGTTCAGGGTGAAGAATTCTTTTCGGTAAACTCTCATCGGACCCAAACGTTTACATAACACTGATTGTGAGGAAAGCGTCAACTCGGGCTGGGATTGAATTCTGAACTGTTTGAATGATCAAAATCGATAACTTGAGACAGAGATAGAGATGGCAAACCAAGTAAACTAAATAAATATGCATACGCAAAGCTCAGTAGTCCGAAGCACTTAAGTATGTAAGATAACCAAATTACTAAGTAACAGTGTCCGTTGACCAAGGTAGTAGTATCGGCCCTATGAATCTTTTTGTACACATAATTCCGGCTTCAGATGGTGAATGTAGATAGCCTCGGTGATGGATAAGAGCTGTTTGCGGAATCCTTGGGAGAAGTGTTCAAGTAGTGCGTAGATGACTTTGAAGTCATTCTCTGGAGCTGTATGACCACATTCAAGGAGATGCGACATGATTGAGCTGTCTGAAGACCTCATTTCGCCTTTGTAAAACCATGCCGGGATGTGTTCACGGATCCTCCGAGATAGGCTCCTCGTCGTGCGACCCACGTATCGTGCACCACAGGAGCATAAGTACTGATAAACGAATAGACATTGTTCAGATGTCTTTCTCAGGTCAGCACGTAGTTCAAGTGAATTTCCTACAGCACCTACACCCCTTTTCAAAAGAAGGCATTTGACGATACTTTGAAACATCTATACATGATTTAGCCCATGACCATCAGATGCTGGCATTAATGCATAACAAACTGTGGACGGTGTCATAATCCTTCTAAACTCTCGGCAGAAATATTCGCACATGAGTTACTCCAAATTCCTTCTCGGGTAATGTATTTCATGCGTTCCTCTACATTTGGACTTCTGAGACATCACTTCTCTTGGTTCGGCTGACCTAATGGCTCTGTTTACATTACGTGGAGAGGCCCGTGGGCTTTTCCACCCTTTATCAATAAGCCCTTCCCACCCCGACCCTAACCTTTCCTTATTTCGCTTTCTGTTTTCATTCCTTCTTTCAATCAGACGGCCAGCTTTACTGCCCTACCGTGATCTAGCCTCACTTGACCTATCAGTTTATCTCTAACTGCTCTTCTGTAACTGAGACTTCAGCAGTACAGGCTCTGCAGACTTAGCTATAGGTTTTCCCTACCTCTAGGGTCTGCTAGATTTGTTCACTATTGTTCTAGCCTTTTCTTACCTTTATTTTAAGTCCCAATCCCAACGCGCTGATCACTCCAGTCTCTCTTGATCAGCTTCCTGCTCTCCGAATTCACTCAGAATTATGAGAGGTTACGTTTCCTGGTCCGGCTGTCCTTACGGACCGCTTACTTCCTCCAAAGCCATGTTGACTTTTCCACTCTGTCTTTTCCTTATCTCCGTCTCTGATTGTTTTTCAACTGGATTGCCATCTCTGTGCTTTACCTTAATCTATTCTTTTCTGACCGTATTTGTGCTTTCTGACTGCATCCATACTATTGAGATGTGGGTGAGCTAAGTGCTGCATACCCAAAGCATTGTTTCCCCCGAGAACTTTGCTGAACTTGCTCATGCTTTATTATCACAGCTTAGTTCATTCCTAACCATGATCCTCACCAGTCGTCTTGCCTACTTAATTAAACGACTTAGTTGCCATGTACCGACTAATCCGAACACTTCGGATCGGCCTTTCGCTCTCCGATATCGCGCAGTTCTCTGAGGCGTCAGTGTTCACGGTACGGCTAATCTAAATTTTTATGGAACATATTTACATGATATATTTAGTTTATAATGATACATATAATGTGAGTTCATTAGTGAAAGCAATTTTGCGACTGATCTTTTTCTCTGAGTTCCGGATGCATCGTTGTTGTCTGTTTGTGTGGCTGCCTTTGTTCGTTGTCTTTTTCTCCGAGATTTCCGCGGAATCAGTGGCCAGAAACCGAGGATACGTCCACTGCCTTGACCTCAACACTTCACCGAAGCACAATATCCCCTTATCTGGAAATGGGTGGATAATTATTACGTTGCGTTGTTACTTACCGGATGGACAAAACACTTATTTGCTATCTTGGATGGAAGCCACTATATTGAGGCCTGAGCAACTGGGTTCAGCTCACTTCTTCTTCACATAATTCTTACTCGGAGTTCACTTGCTGACATTTAATGTCAAATCGGACATTTCATCTGACCTGAGTGTTGATTTTCCTGCCTGTGCTATGCACCTAAATTGGAAATATCCCAACACAATACTTTCACATAAAATACTTTCACTGTGGCAAGAACAAATGGGTTCAGTCCTTTACACTACAGAAGTTCTTTTCACTTACCACATCTGGAGCTGCCCGCATTACGTTTACCGTCCATATGTTTGTGGATGCCAATGTCCCCAATCAAGATAACTTACTCTGGGAGGATTTCCGGTTCATTATTCTGGACACCTTGCAGCTTTTTCGGGCCTGAACGATTGCGTTTGGCCATTCTACTTCCTCTAAAAATTGATTCAACAACATATTACTGGATACCCCTCGGAGAAATTACGCGGTTCTACAGACGACAAATACAAAACTTTCCAACATGTTCGATTTATGGTTTACCTACCGTGCGGGCCGTGCCATTCCGTCAGGGAGTGACAAGACCCATGGATGATACAGTCCCGGGCCCATCATGCATCAGCCAGCGAAAATTATGGGTGTATCCTGACTGCGACTGAAAGAACCAATAATCGGTCAATAAGAAGCATTGCCAATTGCAGCTTGTCGTTCGAATGCATCGATGGCAGTGTTCCAGGACGTGGTGGGTTTTCGCCTGGCAAGCGTTCTCCCTATAAAAAGCCACAAAGTCCGTTTAACAACACTGCGACGTGGCGGAGGTGACTCGCCACTGAATAAAGTCACAGCCAATAAGCTCACACTGACAAGCTGACCATGACTACATACTACCATGCTTGATACGCCCCGACACTTTCTTATCTGCATATTTCGTCGCCACGTCTTTTTTGGCGCATTCGCCTTTGTTCTTTACGCTACACTCACATGAACCCAGCGTATAGTGTACTCGCGATTGAGCGTGTTCTTTACCAGCTCTTTTCTAACTGATCAGTTCTAGTTCCTGATCTATTCCTGCCTGAATTGTTACTGCACTTTATGGCAGACCGACTGTGCCCACACGAACGTGCCCGAACTCACGACAATGGGCTTTCTTCATTTTTATTTCTGTCCTATTTGTACAGTTTCAAATAGGAACGTCTGAACAATCTCCGATTGTCACTGTTACAATTGCCATGACATGTCTGTATAATTGCACTTATTTGATCATGCCCTCGCGGGCATGCCTCGCATAGCCGAGAATAAATGTTTAGTTACTTATTTATTTATTTAATGCTATGGATGTGAAAGTTCATGGGGTCATAGCAAGCACAACAGTTATGCAGTTTGTCAAATTAAACATAGAAACGCCTCGACCATCTACTCAGCTATAGTCTTTACTTTATCCAAACGTATTACAATGGGACATTATTGGGGTTTGATCCGTATAATTGGGAATCCATCACATCTAGACAGCCAGACAGCTATCATCCGCCCGGAAAAGTAGGGTCACTATGTCCTTTCGGAGATCGTCCACATTGCGCAATCCATCAGATTCCATAGAGCATTGAACCCACTTCATATCTGCCGAACTTCACTATATCACATCTAGGAACTTGATCACATTCGTCATTGATGTACCTAGCAGCTCAGTGATTTTAAGCACAGACTTGAGTTGTGTGTTCAATCCTCAAATGGTTCAGATGGAATGCGCACTGCTGATGAATCTAGAAAGGATGAAGCGGCTGTTCTCTGCTTTTCTTGCTGTGTGGTGGCTGTCCGACTGAGTTTAGTTGCGACGAATTGCTACTTGTTGTTCAAGCTTAAAAATGACTTGATTACACACTGCTCTACTTGCATTGCATAATTAGACCTAGTTCACGGGGTCACAGCACAACGTAAACAGGTAATGTGGACGTGTGAACCTTGTGGTTTGGCCACAGTACTCGCTGCTTTCTGACAGTTCATCAGTTGCATTTAATCCTTTCGGAATAATTGGTTGATTCACTATATCAGCATTACAACTTTCTTCAAATTACATAAGTGAATGTTCCGTCATTAAAAGATGCATTAGTCCCTCAAGCAAACCTTCGAAGCACAACGACCACCTCGCGTGCGATTGCTAACAAAGCAATTGTAGGCCTGCGCGTAAAGCACTCAGCATTGGGTGCTGGAACCTGCGCATACTACTGGACCGGAACTCCAGCGAGCGTCCGGAGCGACGCATTGCACTCGTCGCGATGGAACTGGCGCGCTACAACATCGACATTGCGGCGTTCAGTGAAACACGGCTTGCTGAGCAAGGTAAGCTGCATGAAGCAGTTGCTGGCTATACATTCTACTGGGTAGGCAACGCCGCATCAGCACCACGTGAACATGGGGTCGGATTTGCAATATCCGACCGCCTGAATGGCCAGCTGATGGGTGAACCAACAGGCATCAGCGCGCGACTGATGACTGTTCGTCTACGACTCGGAAGATGTAATTTTGCAACTTTTATAAGCACGTACGGTCCGACCATGTGTTATCCTGATGACACGCGGGATCAATTCTACGCTCCGCTATCCTCCGTGATACGGTCTGTGCCGAGGAGCGACCGACTATTTCTGCTGGGTGATTTCAACGCGCGCGTTGGGCGTGATACATCGGTGTGGACAGATGTTATCTGTCCGCATGGCATTGGTTCAGCGAATGTGAACGGTGACAGGCTGCTCCCACTGTGTGCCACTCACGGCCTGACTATCACGAACACTCGGTTTGCACTGAGTGCGAGTGATATAGCAACTTGGATGCACCCACGGAGTGGTCACGCTCACCTGCTCGACTATATCCTCGTACGTCAGCGTGATATGCGTGAAGTGCGAATGACACGTGTACTGCGTGGAGCTGAGTGTGGCACTGATCACAAATTAGTGCGGACCAAACTGTACATATATTTTCTTAAATCTACGTATTGCGCTCCCGCCGTGATGGCTTCACGCTTGTGTCATGTGGACTACATAGCCACAATGGGCGACACCACATTCTCGACCAGGTGACGGCTGCTGCCGAGGAGACCATCGGGCGCGCAAACTGTAAACGGCCTGATTGGTTTGATGACAACAATGCGACGATTGGCGCATTGGTGTCGGAGAAGAATGCAGCATTTGCTGCACATGTCGCAGATCCCAGTGACTTGGGGAAGAAGAGTCAGTTTCGCAAACTTCGACGGCGACTGACCCGAGAGCTCCGTCGCATTAAAAATGCATGGTGGACGGAGAAGGCGAAGCAGATGGAATGCTACGCCGAACGCCGTCAACACAAGGAATTCTTTGACACCTTGAAGGCGGTGTGTGGACCGAGATTGGAGCCGCTGAGAACACTGATCGATGGTAGTTCAGGCGCTACCTGCACCCAGACTGCAGACATAATGCAGATCTGGCGAAATCACTTTGTCTGTCTTTTGGACAACCGTTCACAGATCGACTGGCCTACATTGAGTAGCCTGAAACAGCACGATGTGAAGGCGGATCTGGCGGACACGCCGACACTGGATGAGACGCAGAGAGCACTTGCTCAGCTGCGAAACGGCAAGTGTGCTGGGGCCGACAGGATCCCGCCTGAAGTACTGAAACACGGCAGACCGGCGTTGTTGACTGCGCTGCACCACTTGGTGCAACGCGTATGGATTGAGGAGGAGGTGCCTCCTGAGCTGAAGGATGCCCTTGTGCTACCACTGTACAATGGCAAAGGGAGCAAGCAATGTTGCACGAATTATCGTGGCATCAACTTGCTGAATTGTATGGCCAAGGTGATTGTCCGAATCCTGCTCAACCGCCTCGTCAGTCAGGTTGTGGAACCTAACGTGGCGGAAGAGCAATGTGGATTCCGTTCGGGTCGCAGCAATATAGATATGATGCTTGCGGCTCGTCAGTTGCAAGAGAAGTGCAGAGAACGACACCAGCCATTGTACTCGCTTTTTGTTGATTTCACCAAGGCTTCTGATACGGTGAACCGCGAGGCATTGTGGCTGGTGTTGGGTAAGTTTGGTTGCCTGCGTAAGTTTGCAATATTAATTGTATGTCTGCACAGTGGTATGCGAGCGAGGGTGCAGCTGAGTGGAGAGACCTCGGATGACTTTGCAGTTGTCTCTGGTGTGAAGCAAGGCTGTGTCTTAGCTCCTGCCCTGTTTACTATTTATCTTCATTCAATGTTATCTTGTGCTTTTGATGCGGCTTGTGCTTACGGTGTTCGTGTGGAGCACCGTATTGATGGTGGGTTGCTGAACATCCGCCGTTTCGGTGCGAGAACTCTAGTCTGTGAGACAACTATCCGTATGTTGCTGTTTGCTGACGACTGTGCGTTGTTTTCACACAGCGCGGATGAGTTGCAGTACATGACCAGTGCTCTGGCTTCGACAGCGGCCAAATTCGGGCTCACCATCAACACAAGCAAAACTGTCTGTTTCTTTCAGTCTTAACCGGAGGTGCAATCTCCACTACTGCCGCGAATCAGCATTAGTGTCGAAGTATTGGAAACCACCAACCGCTTCTGCTATCTTGGGAGTGTGATGTCGACTGACCAGCAGCTACACAGTGAGCTGCGTAACCGGATGTCGAAGGCAACGGCGGCATTCGGGAAGCTAGAGTACCGAGTGTGGAACAACCATCAGCTTACCATTGGCACGAAGCAGATGGTGTACAAATCCATGGTGCTGTCCGTTCTTCTATACGACAGTGTAACGTGGACGATGTACCGGCGGGATGTGCGATATCTCGAGCGGTTCCATCAGCAGTGTTTGCGACGAATTTTGCGCATCACTTTCGGCAACAATGTTGCTGACACAGAAGTGTTGCGACAAAGTGGGATGTATGCAGTGGACTGCATACTTTTACTGAGACACCTGAGGTGGCTCGGTCATGTGTGGCGTATGGATTCAACGCGGATACCGAAACAACTCTTATACGGTCAGCTGAGTATTGGGAAGCGGCATGTGGGGAAACCAAAGTTACGTTACTAGGACATGATCAAAGTGAGCCTCTCACGTTCTAATCTTGATTGCAGGTCATGGGGATCAAGGGCGGTTAGTCGGCGTGCATGGCGCGATCTGATCAGGAAGGCAGTTGCCGAAGTGCTGAACAAAGACCTCATACATGCAAAGGAGAAGCGGCAAGTGCGGAAGCGGCAAGCACCGATTGGTTGTACTCCATCGACATCGAGGACATGGTGCTGTAGAACATGCGGTCGCGAGTGCCTGAGTCAGGCAGGCCTAGTGAGCCATGTGCGAGGACACTCGCGACCACTACCGAAGCGACGACGGGTCCCGCAGTGAACGTAGGCAGAACCGGCGCAGCGTTTGTAGGTACGCTGCATTCGACTTACTAATAGCGTGCTTGTATGCTAAGTCTATTTATTTCAGGTGGTGGGTTTTTAATGTTGTCCTAATGCTCTTCTTTCCCATATAAATGCCTACTTATGCTCTCATCTATAAACATGCACACGTCGCTTAAGCCACTTGTAGTTATTTCGATAACATTTTCGTGATTGCAGCATTTCCCAAAAATAAACTTCCTGACCTCGTGAACTCACAACGTACTCGTTGGTAAACAACTTATTTCATATGTTCATTAATGTAAGATTTATGCCACCGTTTCCTTATGCATTACTCGATTTATTTTCTTGGTTATCTTTCTCTCAAGTGATTGGCTGTCGTTTGATATCCCCGGTGTGGCTGCGCTTGACGTGCATGTTGACAAGGCGCCTACCTGTCTATTACCCACTACCTCGTCTATGCTGGCTCCAGGAGACAGTTGGTCGTTGCTGGAGGGAACGGGGTTGCACGATGTTTGTGGCCGTGTTAGGCTCGAAGAGCAGTTCCATGCACTCAGTGTGGAGCGGACTACGGTCCAACCACCGCCTTGTGTGCGCTTGATTCCCCAAATAGAGCGTGCTTGTGTTTGCCTGTGAAAGTGTGTGGGCCTGCTCCGTTGATGAAACGTGGCTCACATCAACAAGCCTCCCGGTCTTATTCCTTCGGGTTTACACTGGATATGGGTTGTGTGTTTGGAGCTGTAGGTGGTGCAGCGCAAGCCACCCATGGTCCCTCTGTAGGCTCAGGCGTCCTGTGGCTGGCCACAGTGGCAGTCAAATCCGAAACCGGATACCGCCAGCCATAAATATTACGCAATCTATGATGCAGATATTGTGCCAACTGAATCATGGCTAAATCGGAAAATAGTATGGATAATAATAAAAGAATAACAACGAAAGATTTAGTTGTTCAGTTTGCTACACACAGTTTTTGCATTTTTTCAGTTGGATTTTTAGGGGCAGGAAGGAGCCGCGCCGCAACACACCGATGCACATGTCCGCCACTGGCATCGATCTTGAGCCATGGCTTCCAAGGTTTGCACACAGCTAGTATCAGCATCTCTTGCACCCCAGCCAAGTATTCGACAACAACCGGCTGAAGCCAACTGTTTCGTCAGCTTTTCACATGTTTTCTCTAAGTTGCAAGCTGTCCACCAGACCGTCTCTTCCAGCCCTGTCCAGCAACCGCCAACAACGCACGACACGGGTAACGCTGCACAGGCATGCGCATTACTTGTTGCCGCCGCTACACACGGGCAATGGACCGCACACATCGGTGCTGGAAGAAGGATCGCCTACGTAACTCCTTTGAACGAATGGGCTAGGTCTCGCATCCGTCCAACAGTACTGGACGAACAGTTGCACGATAGACCCGCCATTAGATGGAGAGACGAATGTCGTGGCGACGCCGCAACTACCTCAGCCTAGTAAAAGCGAGGCGTGCTCTCGAGATGCGCATCGAAATCTCGTCTGCAACTGTCGTGCCAGCCGTGATGCAAGTTCCCAAGTGGATAAAGCTTTCCATAACTTCCTATATCACACCACCAAGAGTGAAAGCAGGTACAGGCAGCTGCCAGTCTAGGAACAGAGTCTTGCATTTGAATTGCGAAAAGTGCATATCATACTTTGATGCTTTAATCGCCAAGCAGTTTAGTGCAAGATGGACGACGTATGGATCGTCACCCAGGAAGACGATATCATCAGCATAGTCCAAATCAAAAACTCGACTACCTGGGAGGGGCACAACGTTATCGCTAAACGAATCGCCCAGCGCGTTATTTAGGATATCCTCAATGGAAAAGTTGGATAAGAACGGAGAGATGGGGCATTCTTGTCGAACACCACAAAGGAAGGCGAATGCCTGTCATGAGCCTTAACTCTGCCCGGGGTCAAACCACCGCAGTATGGCAGTAGGTACCGCCAC
Organism: Dicrocoelium dendriticum; assembly: GCA_944474145.2. NCBI lineage: Eukaryota > Metazoa > Platyhelminthes > Trematoda > Plagiorchiida > Dicrocoeliidae > Dicrocoelium > Dicrocoelium dendriticum. The sequence continues at coordinate 78,804,205 of OX104060.1, read as the reverse complement.
ATTAGCCAGATGAAATGTGCAGCAGTAAAGCGCTAGAGTTACGGCATAGGGCTGTAAGAGCAAGCTGTCACCAAATATGAAGGAATAACTTGGTATGCTTATAACTAATAGCAAATGAAAATCGGATTGCTCGCCCTTTTGCACAGATGAATATGCGCCACCCTGAGTTGTAATTCCAACTAGGCTGCTTCATTGAACTGTATCCCAGAATGTAAGTTCGAGTAGGAAATCGTAGGGAACTCAGTGCGATATCTACCGGTTGTTATGGTAATGGTGAGGGTGGGGGAACGGACAACTAAGCTTGGCAGAGCGTTTTCAGGTTGGAAGATCCGGAGGGATAAATAAGTTTGTTGACAATCTAGACAACAGTTTTGTTGACTCGGTCTCAGACTATTACCTCTGAGATTAGCGTTTGGGCTGAGTTGAAAATGATGACGAACATGACTGAGTTCGCTCAGTATTTGACAAACTAATATGAGGACTCCATGTAGCCGTCGGTAGTATCCACTAAACAGTCAGAGTATTTTCCGTCGTTCCTGCTAAGGTAGGGGATGCAAACAAGTGACATTTTGCGTCGCTCAACGCTGCGGGATGTCGAGCGCTGCAAGGTCACACTTTGACCAAGTTTGCCAAGTCTGAATAGCGTGTTCGAATTGGGGACGCAAGTAGGCATTGAACATTAAAGGGCAGATGGATAAATCCAAACTCCCGAGTGCCATCAGCAAGAGAATAACATGCTGTTTATCTCTTTTTCCAGTTGACTGACGGTCTGGAACCAAAGAGGTTGTTCTACACCCGACCACCGAGGTCACGTATCTGAGTGGTGGTCTTCAGATCGTGAGCCCCACGCCTGTAGATATACGCGTGCCGATGGCGCATGCGGACAACGCTGCATCTGTGAAGGGCAAAGCGCTCGTCACCGACCAATTCCAGGCATAACGGAGGTCGCGCTGGATTACCTCGTGATCGTCCAAGCACTTTCATATTTAAAACATGCATTTCCATTTATTATTCCAAATAAGAATATGAAAAGACGATGATGGTGGAATGACACTGTCATTTCGTGCATACTCGTCGGTCAAGTACATGCAACTCACAAGGGATGCAAAACGTCACAGGAAACCAAGTAATGGTCAAATTGTTTCCGATTGGCGCGTTCCGCCCAACTACGGTAGGCTTAGTGTCGTTGTCAGCTGTTTTTGGACACATAGTGGTGGGTGCTGTCGATCGATAACAATGGTTTCGAGTAGCATGAGTGTGTAAGGCCTTTGGCTGCGCATGAGGACTGCAATTGACTCATCTGGATTTATCTGATGACCCCTGTTCATCAAACACCTTGTTATTGCGGAGGCAACTTTGCTTCGCAATCCACCTGATGCAACCGTCGCATGTCTCAATCGACTACGAAGCCACTTTTGAACGTGTTCAACAATTCGAACACCAGGATTTCGATCAGTACGCCCAACATAGTGATTAATATTAATGCAATTGGGAAGACAATACGAATGAGAAGGTAAACAGGCTTCTTCCTACCAACCTTCCGAACAAGTGAAGAGGCAAAACCGCTTCAATATCAACGGTTGGCTCTTCGCTACTGATTACGCGAATGCGGGCACGATGGCCATGCCCGAATTGGCTCGTTATCTGCTTCATGTTTGTGTCATGAAAAATGTTAGCATGTAGCATGGAAGCGAAGTAGCTCAGATTGTTTAGCTGGCGGTTTAACTGTTCGCTGACCTTGGCAATTTGGTTGCAAACGTTTCGTCACCAATCGTGGTGACCTCATCAGTGCGTAGTTGAGTGGCATGCAGTAACGAAGAGCCTCGGTGAGTGCGTTGAGCGTGGTGTGCTTTCGTTTTTATACCGCCGTGGTTGCCCGTGGAGACGAGCAACCCTATTTGTTGGGATTATCATCCGCATTCAGCTTGGTTGATAGGCGGATGAAGTTTGACCTTGACCGCTTGTGTTTCGTCGCCTTTGTCTGCTTGCTCTTGTGAGCTAGTCTGTCGTCAGTTCTGGTTGTCCAGTCACACGTTCCATCGGATTCAATCGATCGAGTTGTATGTCGTTCGCCAGTAGGGTTGCCTATACTGCGTCCAGATCGATGTGTCAATTGATTGAATTCGTTGTAGAGTATCAGGCTTCCAAAAACTCTCTCGCGTGTTTTGTACTTCCATGTGCTAGGATCTTTACATTCTCCAGATCGAAATGGTGACCTTCTTGATCTTCATGAGCAGAAACCATGAGTGCAGATCATGTCTTCTGACGGTCACCTTGTGTTCGGTGATTCGTTTACAAACCTATCTTCCAGTTTGTCCGACGTAGTTTTTAGCGCAGACGCGGCATTTTAGCTGATAGATGACAATGCATTGGTCTGTTTGATTGACCTTTTCTTTGAGTCTTGAGAACAATTTCCTAGGGGGGGACTTGGTTCGTGGGCCACAGAGATGCCATGTGACTGCAGTAATCTTCAGGTTAGTTCGGAAACCTTCTTGATGTAGGGGAGCATTATCAGTTTGTTTGCTTGCTTAGATGACTGCTGCTACTGTTGCTGAGATATCCGTTGCTTTAAGCTTCTTCTGATGAAATTTTTCGGATAGCCATTTTTTCTAAACACTCGATTTAGGCGCTTTTCTTCCTGTTTCTGCGGTTCGGCTGGGCTGCACTGTGTTGTCGCTCTTTTGAACAGGGTTTGAAAGCAGCTCTTCTTGTAATTCATTGGATGGTTGCTGTGGTGTTTAATATCTGATCCGTATGCTTTTTCTTCCAATATATACACGTTTCCATAGATCTGTCTATATTCCTAGTGACCAGTATATCCAAAAATTGGTGGCTTGTTTTCCTTCTCTAATTCGCTCGTAAATTTGATATCCTCGAATGTGCTGTTGAGCAAATCATGAGTGGCCTGTACTCTATTCCGTTTTACGATGACAAATGTGTCGTCCACGTATCGTATCCAGAGTTTCGGGCTGATGGATGGCAGTGCAATGCGCTCCAATTTCTGTATTACGGCTTCTGCAATGAGCCCCGAAATTGAGATCCCATGGATGTTCCTCTCAGTTGCTGATACACTTGTCTATCAAAGCGGAAATAAGTGGTCATGCAGAGGTTCAGTAGTTCTCAAATTCTTTCAGGTCGTGTGGTTATCGTTGGGCTTAGTTGATTCTCAGGTAATTCAATCATGGTTTCTTTGTCCAGTTCGTAACCGATTGAAGTGAAGAGTGCGGTGACATCGAATGGAAGCGTTATTTCGTCTTCTTCTATTCTGACACTCAGCAGTTTGTCGAGGAGTTGTTCAGCATTGGTGATACTATATTCGGATCCAGCGATCAAATGTTTCAACCTTTCACAAAACTTTCACTAGGATATATGATGGGGTTCCGTGGAGCGAGACGATTGGTCGTAGTGGGACTCCATCCCTGTGTACCTTTGGTGGTCCATAGAACAGTGCAATGTTTGTATCATCAGCTTTCGTTCTTTATCTCTTCGTGGCGGTGAGCTCGTTCTTTGTTTGTAGTTGGTTCAGCGTTGCGTTTATCTGGTTGGCCAGTTTCAAACTTGGATCAGGATCGATCTGGCGAAATGTGGTTGTGTCGGATGGCAGTTATTTGGCCTGGTTAATATACTCCGGTTTGTCCATTAACACTATCCTGCGCCCTTTGTCCGCTGGTAGGAGTACACTGTTCTCGCCTTTCTGTAGATGTCTAAGTGCATCTTGTTCCTCCTTGTAGTTGAGCCCCTTGATCAAGACATCCTCTTCAGTTGCATTCAGGTGGCAGCGTGAAAGGTTTTTGATCTATCCTTCACTACTAGTGCAGTCCTTTCTCTTACTCAGTGGCATGGAGCAAAGAAACGATCGCTTACACTTGGACAGATAGTGCTAGTGCGTGACTATCGGGAAGGCAACTCGAAGTGGACGCCATGGACAGTCAAAAACAAGCGTGGAAATATCATGTATGACGGATTCGGGGACCCGCAGACCATTGCAGAGCCTGCAAACTAGTTACGGCCAACACTGTGTCAACCAGAACAAGCAAGGCATGCCGACCTTTCGTTCGACCCATTGGTGGAAAACTTCAACTTGTCAACGGAAGCAGTGGACGACTACTCACAGTAGAGCAAGGAATCCAGAACACGGACATCGAAACCCAATTCTCAGGCACTTCTGCCAAGGAGAGCGACCAATAGTTAGAGAACACTGTCACGAAGATTGCAAGTAAATCCGAGGCTTTCATCTTATGCCTCGAACGATATCTCAGAAGGGGGTGTCTTGGAGAAAGTAAGAATTGTCTGGAAAATCCACTATTTTAGCGATTAATCGATTATTAATCATTACCGAATCGCTTTCAAACGTCCTGGAATATTCTAATTTCTGCACGTGACAACCTGGGCAAACTCATGGGAAACCCTTACCCTTGGTAGTTGAGTTTCCAATTCCAGCAGTCGAAGGTCAGTAAGAGACTTGTAAATACAGCCAAAGTCCGCGGCAGTTGTACATTGCCTTGTTGACGGCGGCTACATGTTATTTTGTCAAGGTCATTGGTTTCATGCTTATTGCTTTTGTTGGACTAGACGTTTTGTGGCACAGTAAAGTGCCAACTTCGGAATCGCGTCCAGTAAGAAGATTATAACAGTGTCACGTCCAGGCACCTCAACCTACGCACTCATAGACAGGCAAACAGCTGCTCTTGTGAATCCAAATAGAAAGAATTAAGTGACTATTCCCTAATTTCAATTGAACTTGTTCGTCTTCAGACCATAGGTGTTTATAAACTACACACACAACTTAGGTTGAGTAAACGTATTCAACAGAGGTGAATAGCGAGATGTTATGAGCATCAATTCTTTCTTAAGCTAAGAAGCGAAGGCGACTTGCGAAGGAAACCCGAACGTCAACCTACGAAACTCCAAATTGTTTGCTAGTGATTAACTGCGGTAGTTAATGAAGCTATCAATACGGTTATCTTCTGTATGGGTGCAAAGAAATCATAAGTTGGGATAACTGGAGTAGTAGGATTGACACCGGATATGCTTCACGCCACATTTCTTGCGGCGCTTACGTCAGCACGTGCTGCATAGGATTGTGGAAGTGAAATAGTCACTAAGACATATTCGTCCTCATTGTGGTGGCAGGTGTTTTCGATACACAGCGACATACGCCCAATCATCCAACGTTATATATTTTCCGTTATCAGAAGAAACTGAGCTGGACAACCGCGAACTCTTACAAATCGCGAATATCAGTGACTCACTAAATGTGGCAACACGCTAATGGCGAAACGGTGGCAATCGCAGCGGAATGCAGTGAGCCAACGATTGAAGTTGACCCTACATTATGACTGACAGCGAGCTTACTCGGTAAAGTCTAAGCTGTTGTGGCAGACGGATGACGGGAGCAGATTGATTACGTGGGCGCCGAAGTATCATTCGGTTTGGGTAGACAGCTTGAAGGAAACCCAGTTGAAACATATTTGTACTATGGCGGTAAACCAGGGTACGTTTGGCCTGGGCTTCTAAACCCTTTTTTTCAAAGTTTTCGCAAAATTCTACCATAAAATAGTTCAAAATTCTTGGAAAAGGTTGCTTTCTGATTTCGCGCACTCCTAATAGAGACATCACGCAACCTCTTTCACACTCGTTTGGGCTCAAGAATCAGGAATAAGCTGAGCTGAGAGTGGGACTTGTGACCTAATGGTTAACGGCTGATGCCTTGATCGCATACCACTAAGATCCGTGAATAATGCTTGATGGCGCTAAGGAATCCATACTGGGGTTTTATTACTCGCCGTGCGGTTGGATTACAACAAACAGTTTCAACTGAGACATCGGTTCACATAGATTTAGATTTGGTCACAAAGATCGTATTCGAATTGGAGGTGGTTCGGTGTTGTTCCTCCCAACCCTGACACCCCATCACCGGTTTCGTCCTTGTTTGGACTCACCAGATGGAAATAGTCTGAATTGGGGTAGAATTCGGGACCCAGTGGTTGAAGTCTGACAGTTTGAGCACTATGGTCATAGAAGCTGCGAATAAGGCTTGGCACAGCGGCAGAGAATCTAAAATTGGATTTAGAGTACCCTCCGTGTGGTTGGATTGTGACACGCAATCATTGCTGAAACACTAGCTCACTTTGAATTAGGTCTCGGTCATTCCGGTCATAAGGACTGTAGCTGAATTGGAGATGGTCCGGTGTTGCTTCTCACAACAAGGACATTCCATGACCGTTTCCCTTCTCGTTGGTAATCATTAGGTAGCCTTACCTGAACAGAGAGTTTTCCCAAGTAAATTTGTATTTGAACCGCTCTGCCAAAGATTCCTAACGGATCTCAGTGACCTAGTGAGCAAAGCGTCAGCAGTTAATCATTAGGCTTCGGTGTTTACTCCCAGCTCCGTCTATCTACCTGCTAAATCCAAAGAGGGACAAAACCGGTCGGGAGTTGTCAACATTGGAAATTTCAGAACCGAAACTCTCCGCTTCGTAAACGGTCCCCCTAATAAGTTTGATTAAGTTCAACTTTAAAGTAAACCGCTATAACTTTTTTTGGCTGTGACCGCATTGGCAGAAGCTGACTTCAAAGTCAGCCGACGCCACTAGTGAGATTCCGCGTCGCAATCCAAGACACACGGCGGGTGCTCCAAATGCCCGAAAATCTACTTCTAACAGCTGTGTCAAACACTGCTCGCGGAGCTCCATGGCCTAGTGATCATGGCGATAGCCGCCAAGCACTATGCGCCGAGTTCCAAACCCGGCTAGGCTATCTCTACCTGATGAGTCTAAACGAAGACGAAACCGTCGGTCTTGAAGTGCAGGGATGGGAGAGAGTCACACCTAAACCGGTACAAGTTCGCAATTCAATAACATGGCGGATAATCTAACCGCAACTCTGAACTGCAGTTTTGCTAATGGATGAATATCTAACAGTAATATCCCCACCTAAATCTGAATTGAAATCAATTGATTCCCTTCAACAATTTGAAAACTATGGCAAGGAAACAACAGTTGGTAGATGCAAGTATTTCGTACTGTCTCTTCAGTACCAATAGCAATAACCGATGTGAAACGATAACAAACGGCGGATGTGACCAAGCAAATAAACAAATTTGGGGATCAGGTAGTTGAAATGGATTTGATATTCATGTCCACGGAGTCCTGACGCTGACGAACAACTGTTTGTGCACACAAAACGTTGGATAAATGCAACTAATTGCAATAACCTCAGCAACCCGAAGAAATCCCGGATTAGAATGCCATGGCATACATTTGAAGGCAGTATCGAGCCTGATCCGGTGGCTACTAATCGATAGGTTTTTATCTATTGAGAATGCCAGCGGCTTACGCAGCGACAAGACTTGGGGAGGATGAAGCTGTTTGTTTATCCCAATGCAGGATACACTTCGGTAGGTATTTCTTCATCCGTGAAGACAACACTCGCTTGGTTCCGTCAGTGTAACTTGCTCCACAGCTACATGTGAATTGGGATACACAGTGGGCCCTTGCTCCGATTATCAGAGCTTCCTTCGTATGGGGTAATGGTATTGTGCTGGTTCGGTTAATGATGACGACATAAACAGAACGGTAGGTCCTATGGGCAGCAGAGATCAAACACTTATTTGTCCTTAACGTGGCTAAATCACTCCTGAAAGGTAATTCGATATAAACTTTCTTCGCTCCTGCCTCCTGTACTAAGTCCTTTGGTCTTCGTGGTCGGCTATGTTTCTCTCTCATCCTTTAAAGGTAGCCGTTTGACATGAGTGTGGCTGCAATTTGTTCCAACTCATCGTTTAGACGGTCTGCCGAACACAGTCGTCTGGCACGAATAAGTAGGGTCTTCACAAGTTTCCGCTTGTACCATATTGGTATAAATCTCGTGAAACGCAGGTACTGGCCGGCCCAGGTTGCCTTTCGAGAGACAGATCTCTTAACCTGTCCGTTATCACTGCGGCTGATGAGAAGATCCAAGAATGGCAGACAATTTTCTCGTTCCAGCTCGCAAGTGCCGCGCAAGTTGGTATGTACATAGTTGAAGCGATCAACCAACCTGGCGATATGCTGCTCTGATGGACAAAAAGACAAAATATCATCAAGATAGCTTCTGTAGTATGGTAGCTGTTCTGTCTCCGTGAGCATGGTTTTCGCGATCTTACGCAAGTAGAAACACGCCAATAAGGAGCCCAATGGGCTGACCACTGCCACTGACCACAAGTAAAATGTAGGATTTGACAAGCCTCCTAGGATTGTTGAACTGAAAATTCCGAGTCGAACGATAAGGGAATCTGCCATATAGAAGCAAATGTTGGTAGATCAGGTTGTTCAGTTGGTGACCTCAGTGTTCGCTAAGCTCGGCAGGTTGACTGCAAAAGTTTCGTCACCACTCGAGGTGACATCGTCAGTGTGCGTGTAATTAGCAGTGTGGCGCGTACGAAGCGTCAGTGAATTTAATCGTCTGCCGAGTTAACTGCATTGCCGCGTAACTGTAATTTTAAACAAGAATTGGCATGTGCGCAAACAAACCAATATGGTGAGCAGTTACAGTTCACGTAATATGTTATGTTACTAAAATTCAGTTGGGGCATATCCAAATTATTCATCTGATTACTGACGCATGTTTCCCCACCGTCATGTTGTGGAAGGGGCTGTTGATCACATAGTTTGGTTCGCGTACTTCCTCCTCCGAGTGGAAAGAACCATATAGTTATGTAGGTGCAAAAGTGTTCCCTCAAGGTGTTTCTTGGAAATCGTTAACGTAGGGGCAAGGATGATTTGGGTTGTAAAGGCCTTTCATTGTCGGGACCCACGAATGGAGAAAATATTTTGACGGCAATCTAGTCGGCTGTGGTGCGTGACAAGTTTGAGTTTGTGTCTTCGCAGCTGCAACAGGTCGCAACAAGCGTGATGAGGTCTCCTCGGTGACGCAGATATTCACCACAGTACAATTTCACGGCTGGCAGGCTGTACTGGTAGAGAGGTGAAACAACCCGTAACGGGTTCAGAGAACTTTGGAAACAAGCGGTGGGTATAGTTATTTGGTCACGTTTCGCTCTTGACATAAGAGCGTCTGAGGAAGCTCCAAATGTATAACATGAACGATCCTATGAATATACCTTCCCCAACTTTGGATAGCTGGGTTATTTGCCGGTAGTTAGAAGGCTCCGCAGATTTCCGTGCTTGTAAATGGAAGTGATTATTCCATGTTTCAACAGTGGGAACCTGCATTTCATAAAGACAACGTTGAAAGAACCGAGCTAATGTTTCGGCAATGTGAATAGCGGCTGTCCTCTATACCTTCGGTCTGATGTCGTCCACATCAGCTGTTCTCGCAGGTTGTGTACGCTTAAAGACATTAGTCTTATCATATTTTTTCCGTTAAAGATACGTGGTTTACATCTGTTGACTGTGGGATCTCTGTCAGAACTTGGTGAGATGTAAATTCCCTCTGGAATGTGTGGATGAATTGTTGCCGAAGCGTGTTGGCCGCCTCTTGTTTAGTTATCGCCGGATCCAATGTTGCACTCTGATGTGTTTTATAGTAGTTCAGGAATAGTGCCGAATTTCGTCAACAAAATCTCTTGGTACAAGAGTTTACCTTCACTGATCTACTTGACGCAGTGGTTTCGTTGGGTTGTGTAGAAATTCCATCCCTGATTACTCGGACAAGTTTTATAAGCTCACCAGGCAGAATCCCTGTTGGCTTTGCATTTTTGGGTCCGATTCCTCAGAAAGGACTTCGTTTGCTTCGGAAGTGAAACTTACGACGATTTGCCACTAGAACGGAGGACTGGGTGACTAACATTATCCAGGCGACATCCGGTGGTTACTCGGCTAGGAAGGACCAGTCGATTTCTTGAACTGTGCCGGGCTGGATGTAATGGATGAGGAGGTAGGTATTATAGTTGTATTTGCTGATGTATTTCGCGTATCCGATAAAACGAAATAGCAACATCGCGTGATATTTGCTGCTAAATGGTGCATGTATGGTTGAGATTTCGATCATTAGTTCCTTGTTGTTGAGCGCGTTGTCCGAAGCAGATTCTTTGTTACCCGTTCTGAATCGCTTAGAGAAGGGAAATGACTGTGTAGCGGTACATGTGACATTGTTCCATGTAAGTCAGCCTTAACTTGTTTTCTGAGCGATGCTGGGACTTCGATCTCATGCAGATTGAAATCCCCCACCAGAAGAACGTGACTGTGTGGCCGTGACAAGACTCGATTCATTGCAGTAGCTAGGCCGTGATCCATTTCCATGGCGGACATTGGAGGGAGGTGAACTATTGCTGGTAAGCACACATCCCCAAGTATCAGATACAGGCGGCACCGGAGTAAAATTGATTACTTGCGTCTCTGGATGGTTGATGATATCAATATCTAGGTCAGATCGGCAAGATTGGAGCAATCCGCCTGCTTTGCTGGGTCTATTCTTTTGTATGGAAGTCATACTGGGCAACGCAATCTCAGCATCGGTGCTCTCAGTGATCAGTTGTGTTGCAGTGATCATGACGACTACATTCTTTGGTGTGGAGACCTGACAAATAAGAAGTCCAGATTGCTAGCTGAGAAGACCTTATACGTTGGTCTACAATGGGAGAATTAATTAAAGTCGCTAATACAGTGAAATAGTATATATATATATATATATATATATATATATATATATATATATATATATATATATATATATATATATATATATATATATATATATATATATATATATATATATATATATATATATATATATATATATATATATATATATATATATATATATATATATATATATATTAGGTGCCCCATGCTGAGGCTGCTGTCGCATTCATGATGATTCTTCACCGCGGTTGGGTTAAACAAACGTACACTTAAACTAGGTCTTTTTAATGTGGATAAAAATCATTACCTTTTATTTTATTTTTGTTCTGCCTACTTGATAATCTTCTCCCAACTTACACCCGTCGCTCATGCAAATTGTGGTAAACTTGCTTAATTTTATCGAGTGGTATTTTTTAAATAACCTTCACACATTTCGTACTTATCGCGGATTCACATGCAACCAATTTCTTCCATATGCTCATTTGGCGAGTATTTATGTCGTCATATGCGTTTACTTTATTCGATATCGGCATTTCGAATGATTGGCTGTTGTTTGAAATCTCAGGTGTGACTGCGCTTGATGCGCATGTTGACAAGGTGCCAGCCTGTCTGTTACCAACTACCTCGTCCATACTGGCTCCAGGAGACAGTTGGTCGTTGCTGGAGGGACGGGGTGCACGGTCCTTGTGGTTGTGCTAGGCTCGAAGAGTGGTTCCATGCACTCAGTGTGGAGAGGACTAAGGTCCAGCCACCTCATTGTGTGCGGTTGATTCCCCAAATACAGCGTGCTTGTGTTTGCCTGTGAAGGAGTGTAGGCCGGCTCCGTTGATGAAACGTGGTTCCCATCCGCATGCCTCTCGGCCTTATTTCTTCCGCTTTACACTGGATATGGGGTGTGTGGATGGAGCTGTGTGTGGTGCAGCGCAAGCCATCCATGGTCCCTCTGTAGGCGCAGGCGTCCTGTGGCTGGCCACAGCGACAGGCAAAGCCGAAAAGATACCGCCAATCATATATATACATATATATTTGTATATATAGCTCCACAATAATGTGTTATAAGTGGGTTTGTATATTGAATATCCGTTGTGCGAGGGACAGCGTACAGTTGAAGAAAGACGTGGGGAGCGAGTTTGAACAGCAATGTCGGCTGCAGGCTATCCGTGCCGTATAAAGCCTGAGCCGGTTCCATCGTTTCGTCTCTGAAACATACACAGTCACGTGAGTGTTCGTTTAGAACCGCGAATAGTGTCTCTGATTTGTGCTAACATTTATCATGCTTTGATGATCAGTTATTTGTAGGTGCAGATCTCGTCAACTGACAACATTAGCGCAGAACAGTGGACTGCATCAGACTCCCCACTAACTCCAAGCAGCAATACCTACATGTGTGTTACTGCAACCTCCTGATGAGTCAGGTAACATGCTCGTTCTTTTGTCAACATTGTTATTTTACAGAAAAGAGGTTTTAGCTTGTACTTTCACCACATCCATTCTACGGGACTTGTTAAGCTGCAGCTTTTATACCCGTTTTAAACCATTGCTCCGCTAAGGTGTCTGATTACCAGACGGAAACGTTACATTGGCTTTGTGAGTCGGTGTGATTGCCACGCGTCAAGGATTTCACACAGCACATCGTTGTAGCTGCCGGCAAACACAGAATAATAGCATGGGTTGCTCTGTGTGCGCGACGCTTGACTGTTACTTGCGTGTCTGTTCGAAACAAGGTGTATTTTGGGTATACATAGGATGTAAACGAAATTGACCTGTCAAGTTAAAATATGGCGCTTATAAACCCCCACACAGAATTGCACCACTTAACCCCTGAGTTTAGCCGATTTCACACAGCCGTTCTACGGAGAACCTGCTTACGAACGTGATGCTTAGATTGTGGTGCAGCCGAAATAGATCATTAGGCATGTCAATTTTATTGTAAAGGGGTCCTGAAAGCGAAGAAAGGAATATTGTATGAAGTTAACTGTGTCCACACTGCAATTAGTCCCTATCAATGAACAGAAACGCGAGAATCGTGAATGCGGAGACCATGAACATTGGATTGGCATATTGCCAGCAATTTCTACCCAAAATTTCATGTTGTTATACAGAAGCAGTTGGTGTCCAGGCGACGCATTCATTCGAGGTCAAGAAATAATATTCCATAATCCATACCCTTTAGTCGTCATGTGCGAATGTTGCTCATAATCTATAATCTTTTCCCATGAATGTTCGTTCTAGCCGCGTACATACCCCTTTAGCATGCTATAGCATTAGGAAGTGAAACGGGCATCGTCACTTCCTTTCGTGGCACCGGATACGAAAACGTGCGTTTATCGTGTACTACGGAATATAGCCAACATAATTTTGGTCTGTATTACTAATGGTAATGCACCGGCTGCAGACGATGCGTCTGATACCGACCACAGTGTGCAAATTGTACACTTCCATCGTGACGTACGACCTCTTTTCTGGTCATGGCTTGGAACTAGGCCATCTCAACCACCTGACACTTCTAACTAGGTTAGGGTGAATCAGTCAGGGAGAGCGTTTACCGTCTACAGTCTAACAAAATGTGTATCTACACTGATAAGTCTAATCGTGATCGCAACTTATGAATCACCAACGCTGGCGTGTTTATCATGTGAGTTTCACGTGATCGGTTTTGGAAAATGGACGCGTGGGTGCACAGCTATAGCAAGTTCCGACGTGTTACAACGGTACGCCTATTCTCAACCCCATGGAGTCTGATGACACCAGTCACTTGACTGACAGGTAAGCCACAAATGTCGTGCTACGTGACTCCGAGCTACTATTGTTGTCAGATGGAAAATTTATGGTGCATAACTCATACGGTTTCGTTATTCAGTCAGGTATTGTAAGATGACAACAACATCAGCATTCATTTTGCAGACAGTTTTCAAGCATGCGCCGAAGCACCCAACGCGCGACCTGCGAAATCAGTGGTAACTTCCAGCAGGGCTCAACTGATCACATTAGGTGTCTGGTCACAGAGGAACGTATCTTACAGTTTAGCATAATTGGGCGTAGAAATTTAAAGGTTCCGGATTCAAGTCAACTCAAGTCAATATAAGCTGTACATACCAGAGTGGATGCATTATAAGCATTTTTGAAAAAGGCAGTGGATGGCCTAAAATGACAAAGTGTAAACTTCGAATATCATAGACGGAAAAATTAAATGGAGTGCACAAGTGTCACACTCACACTCCAATTCGTGAGGTTCATTTTCTCTATATTTGTGCATGGAAGTTCAGCATGTGTAGTTTGCATTTATATGAATCACTATCAGAAATCCATTAAGGGTGAAAAATTCTTTTCGGTCAACTCTCATCAGACCCAAACGTTCACATAACACTGATTGTGGGAAAGCGTCAACTCGGGCTGGGATTGACTTCTGGACTGCGTGAATGATCAAAATCGATAACTTGAGACAGATAGAGATAGTAAACCAAGTAAACTAAATAAACGTGCATACGCAAAGCTCAGTAGTCCGCAGTACTTAAGTAGGTAAAATAACAACCAAATAACTAACAGTGTCAATTGACCAAGGTAATAGTATCGGCCCTATGAATCTTTTTGTATACAATTCCGGTTTCAGATAGTGAATGTAGATAGCCTCGGCGATGGATAAGAGCTGTTTGCGGAATCCTTGGAAGGTGTTCAGGTAGTGAGTAGATGACTGAAGTCATTCTCTGAAGCTGTATGACCACATTCAAGGAAATACGACATGGCTGAGCTGTCTGAAGACCTCATTTCGCTTTTGTAAAACCATGCCGGGATGTTTTCACGAATCCTCTGAGATAGGCGCCTCATCTTGCGACCCACGTATCGTGTACCACAGGAGCACCAGTACTGATAAACGAATAGACATTGTTCAGATGTCTTTCTCAGGTCAGCACGTAGTTCAAGTGAATTTCTTACAGTGCCTACACCCCTTTTCAAAAGAACACTGACGATAATTTGACTCATCTACACTACATGATATAGCCCATGACCATCAGATGCTGGCATTAATACGCAACAAACTGTTGACGGTGTCATAATCCTTCTAAACTCTAGGCAGAAATATTCGCACATGAGTTACGCCAAATTCCTTGGAGGGTAATGTATTTCACGCGTGCTTTTACTAATGCTATTAAGGTGAAAATTCATGGGGTCATAGTAGGCGCGACAGTTATGCAGTTTGTCAAACTAAACATAGAAATGCCTCGACTACCTACTTAGCTTTAATCCATACTTTATCCAAACGTATTACAATGGGGCATTAGTGGGGTTTTATTCGTAAAATTAGGAAGCTATCACATCTAGACAGCCTGACAACCATCACCCGCCCGGAAAAGTAGGGTCACTATATCCTTTCGGAAATCGTCAGCATTGCGCAATCCATCAGATTCCATAGAGCATTGAACCCACTTCCTATCTGCCGAGCTTCGCTATATCACATCTAGGAACTTGATCACATCCGTCATTGATGTACCCAGCAGCTTAGTGATTTTAAACACAGATTTGAGTGGTGTGTTCAATCCTCAATTTGTTCAGATGGAAAGCGCACTGCTGATGAATCTAGAAATGATGAAGCGGCTGTTCTCTGCTTATCTTGCTGTGTGGTGGCTGTCCGACTGAGTTTAGTTGAGACGAATTGCCACTTGTTGTTCAAGCTTAAAAATGACTTGATTACACACTGCTCTACTTGCGTTGCATAATTAGACCTAGTTCACGGGGTCACAGCACATGGTAAACAGGTAATGTGGACGTGTGGACCTTGTGGTGTGACCACAGTACTCGCTGCTTTCTGACAGTTCATCTGTTGTATTTAATCCTTTCGGAATAATTGGTTGATTCACTATATCAGCTTTATAACTTTCTTCAAATTACCTAAGTGAATGCTTCGTAATTAAAAGATGCATTTCTAGACAGTGCGATACACAGGCGAACTGAGTGTTCTGATCACAGATAATTGTTCAACTTTTTCACGGTTGTTCCCGAACGCGGTTATGAAGGGAATAACAATTTGTGTGTACTATACAGAGAAAGAAATTGGAAACGCTAACAAATGCGATCGTTTATCTGAGGCAGTACATCCACCTAACAAGCCCTTTTCATCGAACTTACATCCATGCAGAGTATGCCCTGGAACGGTTTCACTCACACTTCCATGCCCCATCTGGCTGTGTCGTTGTGGCACGTTGACGTAAGCAAACACCTGTTTAACCTATTTTAGGCTGTTATTCTATGTACACATTACCAGTGATCAAGTCATGGAGCCCGTTCCATCACTTAAATAACTAACTAAATATTAGGAGAACAGCTATTAAACATTCATTTATTGTGACCGAGCTTGATTGCTATTCTTTACTCTTCCTATTTTCTATTTCTTGACTGTTGTTTAAACGCTCTATTGGGTTCGCCCGATTGGTACACACACGTCATTGTTAATGGACGCTCATCGTCATGCCCTTCTCAGCAGCGCTGTTTGCAAGAACATATTTTATTGGTTTTTTCTTCTCATCACTGTTCTACTTGGTTATGTTAAAGGAATATTTAGTGTCACACAATTATTGTGCTTGTTTTCAACTTTTGGGTCTTCATTTCTTATTCGCGTTTGTTTCGTGACTTTTGTTTAAACGTTTCCTTTCGTCATTCTGATTGGCCAGTGCCTGTCACTGTAAATGGTCGTTCGCTTTACGTCTGGAGGCCAACGATGCTATTTTTAAGGACATACGCGATTCGCTCTTACGTACACGGTTGCTTATTCGCCGTTGCATTTTATGTTTTCCTTCAGTTGGTTGGCTCAAGTATACTTTAGTAGCTTCCCTTCATTTTGCCTTCAAACTATATAAGCAACTGTGATTTCATGTATACAAGTCGCCTTCTGGCTCGTCTTGGACTTCTTCTTGCGGTCATGGTGTGGAGGCGTCAGCGGCGACACAACACTAAATAAATAAATGGTATATTCCTCGGCGATTCGAGGTGTAGTCCAACTATGTGATCTGATCAATGTGTACAACGGGATAGTAACATATAATCAAGTTGTTCACGACTTTTACAATGGATCCAAAACATAGTAGCATAGTGGCATAGTAGCATATGAGCTATCGTCTGTGCATCATATGTTGTGTTCTTTTTAGGGCTGCTTTTTATACATGTATTATGAGCAATGAAGCCTCAGTCCAGTCCGTCAGGCGGATCATTCAATTATGACACTTTTTATACGCCAGTCAATTTGCAGCAATGTGTCTTGCATAGGTAAAGTCTTTTATAATCTGGAAGCTATAATCGATCACCACATGTGATCAGCCCAATCGTCGCCAACAATGAAATACGGAAGAATGTAGAAAAGAAGAATTATGTGAAAGAGGTACTATATCGTTAGTGTACAAAATAGGCAGGTATGCTTTTAACATCAGCGTAAAAGTGGATCGAGCCGATCATACGATCAAATTGTGTGGTGTGACAGCCAGAGACAGATAACTGTACGAGTTGTCCATAGGCAAAAGTCACATAGGGAATCCGTTATTGCCATCACTGAATTCTAGTATAAGTTTCTGGACTGTTAACTCCAGAAAAGAAGGGGAAATGATAAGCACTGCAGAACCAATGTAGCGAAGGGGATCGCAGAACAACATTACGAATTAATCAATTTGTAGGGAAATTACGGAAAGAATTCCTGACGCCACACCAGTAAACAATTTTGCGCTCGGTTTTAATCAGAAGACAGTTGGTATGAATTAGGTTTAAAAGGAGTAAAACCGCATAGTAGGTAGCATTAAAGATTAGCATAAGAAGCGATTTGTGGCAACTCACCCCAGTTGATCATGTTTTATCTGGTGCATTCAAGTCGATGTTCTCTGGTATCATGCATGATCCGGCCCTTCTTCATACAGCTTTTCATCATTAAATTGCATTTTTAAGGTCCATTTCATTCTGTCCATTGACTGAAAAACCTTTGTCATTTTCTTGAATATGAAAAAATGTTTAATACATCTAATCTCTTTGGACAACTTAAAGGGAGGAAGAAATTTTTTCTTAGGCTGGTTTTGAATTTAGGTAAAGAGAATATACATTCACTATGTCGCAGTTTCCGAAACTGCAACTGATAGGTTCCAACATATGCTTTCCGCCACGCGAGTTTGTGGAGGAAGCACAGATTTAATTGCATTCACCGTAACCACAAGGATTCAACTGCTTGTACCTATCTGTGGTTGAAAAAGCGGTTGAATAGCCAACTATGCGCTTCGTAAAAGCGCGTTGGACGTTTTCAAAGGCTCTTAAGTCACCCTTTCGCGTTACTTGGCGTTGTCGAGTTTGGCACTTTTTATGCGCCACTAAATCAGTGGAAATTCACCTTGTGAAGGTACGTCAACTCGTTTTAACTGCTTACCGATCATAGCACGGAGATCATCACTCGTTTTTAGAAGCGGATAATGTTGGTGTACGAAATTTGGTATCGAATGTTTGCGATGACCCATGGGTGTCTGATTTATGCTATGAAATCTCCGAATTGATAGGGTTGCATGTTGGTTAGCAATTACGTAAATTAGGTGAAAATTGGTAAGCACTGAGTTAGCCACAACCAGCTTTTTCCTCTGTATCTAAGCCTGTCAGTATATCATTAAGGGAATAAGTGTAAGATTAGGAGGGATGAGCCATGCAGTGTTACACACAGACAGTTGTAAGCGTAGAGCTCGTCGACACAACCGATGCAGTAGTGGACTTAATTTCTTTGCTGTGGTATAAGTTAATAAGTGATTAGGCGCTATGCTGGACGGAACACAGACTACCCATTGCAGTCTAATGGTGATCTGTGGGGCGAAGGTAAGACTTCGGCTTGAACTTTCTGCGATTACTTGGTTTATGGGTCTGCCCACATCTGTGCTTATGTCGTGCTTTAGATTTACGACCTGCCTGACATTAATCTGGACCAATCTTCTGGTTCCAACAAAGGGAACTGCTCGTTAACTCACAATCTATCCATGAGATTAGTTTCTAATTAAAAGAGTGCGCAGTTATGTCGGTTTCATTACTCAGTGATGAAAGTGTTCTGATGTGGAAGGTAGATGAGTCCCTCGCGATTCTTCAGAGTTCGGCTAGACACGTGCACTCATAATTCCTCAATTCAGCCTAGAGGCGGCAAGAACTCGGGATGTAGTTAGGAAGTGGCAGACTAACTTTCTCATATTTACTAATACGTACATAAATTAGGATTCTTCGCAAGATATAGAGTAGAATATCGTTGGTGTGTTGTGGTTATATAAAATAGCACTACATTCGACTCTTTGCACCAGTATCCCTTGGTAGCTTTATCTTTTGCGACGGAGTTCTATATGTAGCAATGAGGAACATGTCTGATATCAGTGGCGCGCCCCTACTATTAAGAGTCCTAAGAAGACGAAGCGGCCATCTAACGCTTCCCTGGCCGTTTGGTAGCTGCCTGGATGTCTACCTGCATGGAATATTCACAAAACACACTAAATCCCAGACTACTAGTTGCAATTCATTAATCGCCATAGCAGCTTACACGCCCCCACGATTAGGTACAACTTGCAAAGGAATCCGTAGATCTGAAGGACAGCCCTGTTCTCTGCACCTTCGTTGCTGCATAAAACTAGGGGGTTGTGCTGCTCTACATCTCAACGCGATGCCGGTCATGAAGCCTTGCCGCCGTCACTCGTGTATCAGGGGCATAATGTGCCGCCTCGTAAAAGTAAGATCATGGGTTCAAATCCGGTCGGATTCGGCGGGTGCGCACTACTGAGGAGTCCCAATCAGATGAAACCGCCGTCTAACTCTTTCCCGGATGTGCGGTGACTGCCCTGATGAGTTTATCTGCCATGAGTCTGCGCAAAACTGATATCGGTCTATAACTTTCAAACAAGCACTTATCGGAACTCCTATCGATTTGGTGTGTAGGGTAATGAAAATTCGTATTTCGTCATTCAGTAGTGATCGCTGATGCACTGGTATGTCTTTGAAAGTCATCGTCTCTAAATGACCACTGAATAGCACGGCATTTGCCTGCGTAAATTCAGCTCAGCAGGTCCCTTGACAGCATCAGGCTTTTAATTACAAAGCCAACACCCAGTGAAAACAGTGTGAATTTTCACAAGCATTCGACCACACCCATTCAGTATTTCACAACGCATTTTTATACCAAGTCCAAGGCCAAGGCAATTTCATAGCCTGTCGCAATGTGCGCTGTTTGCACAGCTGTGGTTTCAGGACCTTGATTGCATTGACTTCAGAAATGGTCAACTGATGTTTTTTAAGCTGTTCTGGGTAGCATTTATGGATACTATAGAAGATTTTAAACGACTGGTTTATCTGGACTTGATGTCCAGTGTCAACCTAGTGTTGTGAAACGTAACATTTGGTGGATTGTACCGTGCCTTTTCATAGTGACGCATGACAATATTCAGCGATTTTCTTAGACAAACGCCGGGTAGTATGCTCAGGATACGTAGCACCACAGGTGCAAGTGAACTGGTATAAGACAAACGATTCGGACCGAACCGAGAGTTGATCCTTTAAGTGCTGAAGAAGCAATGGCTTTGTTTCCCCAAGTAGTTTTAGATGCTTCAGCGTTTAAAAGATAAACTTCCGGTTCGGTCCGAATCGTTTGTCTTATACTAGTTCTACGTATCTTGAGCATACGATCAAGTGTTTGGCTAAGAGAATCGTTGAATATTGTTCTGCGTCACTACGAAAAAGCACTGTAAAAATCCATCAATGGTTCCGTTTTACAACAATAGGTTAACACTAGACATCCAGTCCAGATAAACGAGTCGTTTAATGTCATCTATACTTTCCATGAAAGCTACCCAAAACAACTTAAGGAACATCTGTTAACCATTTCTGAAGTCAATGCAATCAGGGTTCTGAAACCAGAGCTGTGCAAACAGCGCACATGGCTGCAATCTTATGTGTTTCGATAAGGTGGTATTAGAGCAGATTGATTATGGTTTCAGTGACTTGTGGACAATCGATTGGTTAAGTTATTTGGCTAACTAATTGAAACGGTCGATTATCCATAAATTTCTCTGAAACCAGGAATTCTCCATCAGTTCCAAGTATATGCGAAGAGTTCAGATTGATTATATGTATGTTCTGATGAGTCTGGGATTCACGGCATTTGGTGCGAAAAATTTACTTCCAGGTGTGAGTTTGACTGTTTTGTGTATTCGGTGTTTTGGTTCCTTCACTAGATTTAGTGCATTTTGTATGTAAGAAAATGTTGGACGTAAGACATGTAATGGTGCACAAAAACTGGGATAACCAATAGGTGGTCAAGAGAGCAAGAAACCATGAAACCAGACTACACACACACGGTCTGTCAATCCGCTGATGCAATTAGAATTCACTAATGTCAGTGCAAATGTTTTCTTGTTATCAGGATTACGCTGTCAAAAATGTCAGGATGATAGGAAAGGCAGTCAGTCGGAAAGAGCGGTGTTCATTGAAGCTTGGTACCGAAGGAGAACTCCATAAATAAGCACTAGGAGTTGGAATGTGAGTGCTAACCCCTGCAGACTACTAAATTACCTTAGAACCTCCCTAAGTCGGCCCCTCAAGGGACTAGACCAAAGTGCTCAACCTTTGGAGGTGGTCACCTTACGTAGCTTTACTGCTAAAACCTGACGTAACCTACTTCTCTGATGTGAGTAGTATAGTGTGAAACTTATTTCCCCTTGAGCCGGTTTCAAATACATTAGACGAAAGCTCACGTAACTGCAAGCGCAGTTCAATTATACGGTGACAAAATAAACCAAAACTAATGTGCATTTCGCTTTAAATCAATTTTTAAAGAGAAACACCAGCTCTGTATATTTCTTTCGCTGAAAAATGAGCTCAGCATAAGCTATACTATTCAGCAAGCTATGACATTTCTCCAAAGTATATGGTTTCAATTGCATTTAAATGTGGATGACTTTTTCTTTTGGCGTTTATGTGATTTCCAACTCATCGTCATTCAATACTTTTACATCATCAGCATCATCATTAATTATTTGTTCATAGTTTCCGTAGGGGGGTACCGCATTATGTTTCCCTTGGAAAGTAGCATCTGCGTCTGGTTCAGCGCAAGTTACCAAATTTCCATCCATTTCAACACACTCTTTAAACTCTATTCCATCGAAATCTGTCAATGGAGATGTACAATAAGGCGGTGGCATCCCGCTCGAGAGGTTGAACGAATCCGGCTTTTCTGAGAGGCTTCTATTATTTATCGTTGAACATTGAACCAAGAGGAACTTATCCAAAGCACAGCCTCTGAAGGCATTAACGACAGCAACAGATAAAGTTTCTTCTGTATGCAAATCATTGGTATGCCCTTTTACCATGTTCCATTGCATAGGCTGGGCTCGGTAGTGCATTTTGAATAGTTTAATAGTCCCTTGGTCCAGAGGTTGTATTTGCAAAGTCATGTTTGGAGGCAAAAACTTAGGTGTGATATTTGTGACATTTGTTACACGGGTTTGACTAGGACAGTTGTGCACTAACAGGATACTGAAGCGCTTCTTCTTCCTCAGTTTTTGTCGATACTTTTGATTCAATCCTGAAATATGGCAGAAGTAATCCAAACACATCGGTTTGATCTCCAGGTGAATGGAAGGTTTCCAGGATTTAGGTTTTTGACCGTACGTGGTCTAGTTGTTTTACCAATGGCGAGGTACTTTAGCTCCTTCCCACGTAAGCCAGCACACAACAGAATTTCAAGCTAATTGGATCGTCAACTTTGGACTACATGTTGTGTGATTGGATTGCGACTCGCATATTAATGTGGACCTGCCATTCACATTGAAGTGAACCTTGGTCACTGGGATTACATTGCCCGTAACGGAAGCAGACTGAGCTGTAAAACGTTCACTGGAATATTTTCCA
Organism: Dicrocoelium dendriticum; assembly: GCA_944474145.2. Classification (NCBI taxonomy): domain Eukaryota; kingdom Metazoa; phylum Platyhelminthes; class Trematoda; order Plagiorchiida; family Dicrocoeliidae; genus Dicrocoelium; species Dicrocoelium dendriticum. The sequence goes on along the minus strand of OX104060.1, from coordinate 78,781,730 downwards.
CTGTCACATATCTCACCCTTTACAACAAAGCTTCTGGTAGGTATCGTTTTGAAAAGGCGACCGCAATCGTCAGAGTTGAAAATGTCATCGCTGTAGGAGAAGTTTTCGACGAAGGCTTGTACCATCTCTTCAGGTACTTCAATGGGTGCACCGCACAAAATCTCCTTGGGAAAATTCGTGTCGGACTGTAAACTGTCCTAGTCAACCATTGGATGCCTGGAAACCTGCAACACCAAATTCTTGTGAGCACCTTTTCGCAGTTTCTTGAATAGTCGGCCCAGAAATTCGAGCTACCCTCTTTTGCTTGAAACAGCGTAGCGCGTCGTCATTGAATACGTCGTGTGAACCTTTCCCTGTTTTTCCACTGCAGATCTCTTCTTCCATTATCGTATCACGCCAAATAATCATGTTTGTGTCTTTGACCGTTAGTAACTATTATCTTGCTAACCTTAAATTGCTCTACCTTCTTCATTTAGCTACTGATTTCCAGAAAATGTAGCGGACTAAGCTTTTCTTTCAAAGTCGAGGCCCTGAGGTCTTTTCGTTGTATCATAATGTTGAGTTAATCGTAATGACCGATCCTAATTTGTTCAAAGCCCGCAGTAGTTCTAAGCCCTACGGTTCTATTTACGCAACAGCCCGACAGCAAATAGATCCCGCTAAACGCTGGACAATTAGTGTGGGCGTAAACATCAACCTCGCCGCAATCCAAGGTGCTAATAAACTGGGGCTTAGATCCGGTGGTAACGCGAGGGTTTGACAGTCACTGAAACTCCTGATGCTGAGGAGGGACAACATATTCCTAGGAGTAGACGAAGTCTTGTCTGTGTATGTAGAGTGGTAAGAGAGTTTGAACACAAAACGTTCTAGATCATTCCATTAACTCGGAGTTGTGGGGACTCACATTGATTCAAGTACTACGCGTGCGCGTAAATGCTGACGGCCGGGACGAATACACACATACACATACTGGGTGTTTTGTTACTGTGCTCCAGAGCTAGGAGCGGCTGCACTCAGGGACTGACGTACAACCGGTACGCTGAATTGCTAACTGTCCAATGGCGCAAATTGCCTTGCCGGCAGCGGTGAAATGGGACATAGACGCCACATATGTGCCTAAGATCGCAGAGCACACTGAGCCGTTCGGCTGTGAAAAGTGCAACTTTGTCAGACACCGCAACTACCATTAATGCGTCATGCCTCGACCACATGGCAAGAATTGGGGAACGCACGCCCTTCAGATGTGAGAACTGGACGTGAGCAAGACACCACATGGCCTCACTGAACGTGTCATGTTTCGATCGGTCGGTAGTCGGCCTTCACGCATGTGAAAAGCCAGTGAAAGGGTTTCCTGCGAAGTGGCTACTGAAACACTTTGCGAGCAATTAAGAAAAACAACGCGGCCGTATGTAATGACCGATTTGTGGGCGCCGTATGGCTATCGCCACAAAAGCTGTTATCGTCTCATGACTGGCTTCCAGCAAATCAGCAAGTTTTTAGTAGGCTGCAATCGCAGTTAAAGGCAACCATACGGCCGGGAACACATTATAAGGTTACAGTGTCTTTCGCTTAAACCTTTCGATTGCGTGTATGTTACAGCTGAAATGTCACCCTTCATGGGTGCATGAAAACCATTTCTTGACTTGATTTGACTTGACAATGCTCGTAGATTTCAGTCTGCCGCGACGCACTGGTGGCACAATTAAATAGCACACTTATTTAGTCATGAATACAACTATTGCTCACAAAGTCAGACATCTGGTAGTCTTACAAATTAGTCCGGCCTTCGATGGTGTTCCACGTGTACAATGCAGAATATACATTTATTCATTTCCTTACTTACATTTAGAGGAAATGGATCCCATGTCGGTAAATATCAACGAATTAGATGTTTAAATTGCCCACCGTCTTTTCGGCTACAGAGTCGCATTCGCTGAATGGTGTTGGCGAGCACTTTCTGCAATGTCTCCAAAAATGTGCCCATATTTGTTCACAATTTTCTATCTTAATTCTACCAAGCTTTTTGGTTTCGTTCTAATAACTCTGTGCTACAAGTATCCCCATAGAAAAGAATCCATTGGATTTGCATCCTGTGATCGCGTAAGCCATTCGATGGGTCTTCCCCGCCCGATCCAACGTCCACCGACTGTCCCGTTCAGGTAGGCACGAACCGATTGCGCCGAAGGTGCAGGTGCGCCATCGTGCTGCCACCAAACATTATTCATTAACCCTCCCGACTGTAGGTGCGGAATGACGCTGCTCTGCAACATTTTCTATGCACGAGGATGCTAATAAATGTCAGACATTGGTACAGTTGAACGACAGCCTACTGGACACGCTTTTGGAAAAATTTGGACGATCGCTTGGTGGCATGACCCTCCGCATCCGCAGCGCCTTTGCTGCTTCCACAGCCGTACACATAGAGAACGTGCTATGTGCTCACTGATTTTGGGTTAGAGGTCCACACATTGCAGTCCTGCTGCACACCGTGTTATGGGAACAATCGCTCCATTAGGGAACCATTGGATGGTAAGTCCTCAAATAGTCAACTTAAAGAGTTTGTATTAATACTGACTGTCATAGCTCAAGTGGTAAACATACTAGTTACAAATGCGGTCAAACTACAGTGGTCTGGGTTCATAGGGTTTACATTATGACTGTTCATGCTAAAATAGTGGTCAACACAGGGAGGTGCTCAATATATAGGGGTGGTCAACCTTGCATATTTTACTGTAATCTGGTCGGGGTCAAATTAGCAGAACATGCTGGCATTTCGCCTGTCCTCCACTTACTCATCCTACGCATAGGGTCATTGAGAAACAAGAGAAGTAACTCCTGACCTCTGACCGGGCAAAGTTAGAATAGGAGCACTGATAATGTGGTTTCACGGAAGTCGCATTATAATGCTGTCTGCTCCCACAATAAAGCAGCCTCAACCAAGGCACTTAACGCGGATAACAACCAATCTCCCTCGTCAGAATTCACGTCCAGTGATCCGTTCCAAGTAGAAGAGAGTGTGCAACATTGCCCTGAGTTTGATTTCGTCTCTTGGGGCAACTTGATTTACATGAGGAGAGCTTAACTCCGTCCATTGTTACGGGTGATTTTGTCACCCTAGCAATAAGAGTTGATCAGAGAAGTTTTACCGTTTTATGCCACAGAATCCCTTGTTGTGTATCACTAAAAGCTTATTAAGCATCTTTTCGCGTCGGGTACACTGCGGTTTAAATGCAGTCCAAACTTCAACTGAATGCAAACGGCACAAAAATTACCTGAGCACTTGCCTATCCTTCTAGTTGTGACAGTGTTGGCGAAACACTCTCTAGTCGCTTGGTGGCGAGCTTTAGACGGAATTTCAAGAGCCGGATAACGACGTCATAGTGAAGCTTAATCCATGACCGGAAAGAAAACTGACACAAGAAGGAGGGATATCATCTTAGAGTCACAACACAACGTCTGCGTGTTCTGTGTCAACACAAGCTAATTGTGTAACAAAACCTACGCTGGCAATCCAATGGTAGTCGGCGGATTGGTTGGAATTTGACCGTACTGCGAATGACATAGAAGAGCATACTGTGGCAAGGAGATAATCCTTCACTGGTGATCTAACTCTGCCTGTGCTTGGGACGACACAAACTAAGGTGAATCCTTTGGCATTTAAAACTAGGAACTGGATACTTAGTATCAATCAAGTATGCATGAAGTTATCCTCCTATTGTTAACAGTGTTAGAAGCAGCAGTAATGTTAATGATCGAAAGTAGCCCCCTTTAAGCATGCTACTTTCGCTGCAACTGCGAATAGCGGCAAGATAACCACGCTAGTTTAGGTATTGCTGAACGTAGGTCCACTTCTATCAGCCCAGCTAATCAGGCTTTTGGGAAAGACTCACACCATCAACACATCCTACGATCTTCCACAAAAACAAAGTATGCTGCGGTTAGCATTTTCTATTTTCTATGAATAAGTAACTGAGATTGTAGAAACTTTCTTTAATTAAGCAGCTGGTGCGTTCCTACTCGCCATATTTTTTCAATAAATCAAACTGCTGTAAGACGGATAAATTTGCAATGCACGCCCAACCACCATTGGTTCTGAAAATTCTAGAGAAGTTTACTTCCCAAAACGCATTCACAGATTCACATAGTTCGCAATCTCATAAAAATATGCAGCAATAACTGTGCACATACAACTCGAAGATCAATTCGTGCAGCAAACAGGTTCAGAGCAGCCAGGCTGCTCAACCATATCATCTCACTTGCGAGGTCCGGTTACCTGTAGTGGCTTGTTGTCGTACGGAATCAGCAAACTTGTTTTAATTTATTAGAAACATTGCTGATCTGGTATTTTATGTGATGGAAAAACTAAACTAAAAGGGTTGAACTACATAAAATAATTCTTAGTCATTAAAATAAGAATGTTAGACATAAACTTCGGTAAAGCACGATGCTCGGTAGGTCGTCATTAGTCGCACAATCCTGTTCGAAAGAGGAAACTTTAGCCATACGATAATTCGACGCAGTAAATACGACGATCGATAAAGGCGGTAAGCCGATCGACGATCGACATCATGACATCAAAACTAAAACTAAAGCCAACACGAAATTCAAGATAGTGTTTATCCGTTTGATCAGTTAAAACAGACTGTACAAGCTGTACAATAATTAACGTAAGCTGAAATATGTAGGTGCAAATGAAAGGATATAATTGTACGATCGTTACAGAACTCCCCCTAGCATGTTAATTACCGCAACGAATGCTCAATACTTGTGTAGCATTTATCGTGGTCTGGAAGGGAGAAGAACTGTAGCTTCGAAGTGTATTAGATAGTATGATTTGAGTTTTGTTCTGAGATGCTTGGGGTGCAGGTGAGGGAACAAAAATCTAACGCCTGAGCTGAGTAGAAGGCGTACTTGGTAGGTGGGTTGGTCGGTGATAGGAATGTCTATGGCTTTCGGTAGTGGTGGCGTTCCCATGTAGGCCGACTTCAAGCAGTCAATACTCACAGTAAACTGACAGCCATTTCTACCCAACACGAAGTACTTCTTCCGGGCAAAGACCTTAAAAGGGCACTCCATTGGTGGTGTCAGCGGTTTACGGAAGGAATTGACAAGCGCGAGAACAAACGGGGGGTACCTGTTTACAACGAGGACTGATTTGAGTTGTTGTCAGACGAATTGAGGTAAATTGTTGCCTCAGGCGCTTGATGTCAAAGGTCGGATTAACTTCTGCAGTCACCCTCGAGTCTAGCATCGTTTCTCCAGAAAGTTTGAGAGTACTGTCAATAACAAACTCATTGGGACAACAGCCAACGTCTTCTTTAATGGCTTTGATGTCGCATAACTAATAAGTAGTATGGTGAAAATTGCGGGCACAATGAACTCAACTAATAATGGACCACCGCGGACGACAGGCGCGTAGTGCAAGATGAAACTAGCCATGAAAATAGATGGCTATGTAGAGTTGAACCCATACAGTGTCGTCACAGCAAGCTGAGTTGATAGGACAAGGCGCAGTGTGGAATCAAGTGTCATCACAAATAATGTACGTAAATGAGTACGACTGTTCCATGCTTCTGAGTCTAACCAATGGACGGGCAAAGGCGATGCTGGAAGTGGTAAGATGGTGTCACCTAATTGAAATGCAGCGCCGCGAAAGGGACGCTGATCGCAATGTTCGATAGTCCGGCCGACCGGCAGGATACTATGCGACGATTCAAGACGGTCGCGTTGCAGTCCATCTCGGCGGCCGGTTGAATTGAAGGCTACCATATTTAGATGACTCGTTAAGACAGCAACTGTTAGTGGAGCATTTGCTGGACGATCTACCTTCAACAATGGCGGGTTGCGAACGCCACTCAGAGAACAGGTGTGGTGAGACTTGCTCAATTGGCAAGTGAGGGTACAGGAGCCGGCGGCAGCATTGCGAATCGCAGACCGAAAAGATCGCGAGTGATTAGACAGGTTGGAAGCGAAGTTAGAGCAGATTACGTAAGATATCGGAGCACTTCGAATTACCCGTCAGAGAACGTGACAAAGTGGGGGATACTTCTTTTGTGGCAAACTGGAAGCGACAGTGCCCATCAAGGTGCAGTGCACTCATTGTACCAAATACAAGTTATTGTTCTCTTGATGGCAGGCCAAGGAATTTCAAAGGCTATAATGACGGACCAGGGCCGATGCTTCGAAAGTGACGAGTTCCGAGAATGTCTGGAGAAAGTGGGCATCAAGAATTTACGAACCACACCATACCATCTCCAGATGAATGGCTTGACGGAGATGCATAATAGGATAATTAAAGAAAGGCTAGCGGCGAAAGGCGATGGGGAAGAACATCTCCCACTACTCTTGGTACCTCACCAGGCGTCTAAGCAAGAAAGCATAAAGCAATCCCCATTACGGTGGCGTGCCCTGAATTCCTGTGGATCTAGAGTTGGGAATCTGGCCCACCGCCAGTTACCGCCGAGGAAGTACGGAACAACTGGAATGTAGCGAACCAAAACCTTCAAACAGCCCACACACGGCTGATGGAGAAATCCCGGGTCAACGTGAGAAAACCTTCCGGAGACTTTATAATCGGTTCGAACGTAAAGTACAAAGATCACCAACGCGCGATCTCATGTGGTCCAGGTGAATGGAAACCTCCAGAATTGGTAGGGACCATATGACGTAATCGATCGACGAGGCTACCTACCATCACTCGACAGGGAGATAGGCGTCACGTTCCCTTTAATGAATGGAGGAAGTGATACAAACGAGAAGTGAAAATTGTTGCATAAATGTGGCAGCCCGGAGGTCGGAGAGACTGCGTGCGGGGTCGAAGGCCGCGGAGACTATAGAGGGAGGAGTGTGCTGCACTACTAATGAGTAGTATGGTGAAACTTGCGGGCGCGATGAACTCAGCTAATAATGGATCACCGCGGACGACAGGCGCGTAGTGCACGATTCGACTAGCCCTGAAAATGGATGGCGCTGTAGAGTTGAACATATACAGTATCGTCACGGCAAGCTGATTTGATAGGACAAGACGCAGCTGCAATCAAATGACACCACGAATGATGTACGCAAATGAGTCCGAATGTTCCATATTTGTTCTACCATATATATTTCTTCGTTCTCTGATACCTGTACAGTTCTTACCGTCTTGCTTCCACACGACGAATGCCAGGTAAGCTAATCGGATTTCTTTCGGTTACCTTGGTGGTAGATTGAGATTAAGGCGTGCTGGCTTCTGGTGATTTTACTTTTAGGCAGTTTCGGAAGCGTTCGCAAGTGTCGTGCAAAAGGATTGGCTTTTTCCAAGTTTCGCTTGATCCAAATGATTTTTGATTACCTTTTTCCCCGGATTGCTTCGTACTCGTTCTCGGTTACTTTCGTCCGACATCTTCTGGTTCATCCTCTGGCTATTTTTCTAGTACTTTGTGTGTCGAAATCCGTTTTGCCCCTTCTTCTAACCAGTAACTGTTTCTTTTGACCGCCCTGCAGGTACCAGCTCGTCGGATTTACGTTTTGATCCCTGTTTCACACTATCTGAAAGTGTCACGTCGGATTAACTGAATATCGGTGCTATTGTGTCTTCGGCTGCGTTGATCAGCGAATCTGATGTTGCATGCGGCATCATGAGCTGCTCAAAGCCAGTGACAGACTAGTCTGGTGGCAAGCAGTGCTATGTATGCAACTGCTGGTACCATGAGACTTGTACCGATTTGAGCCCTGATCAGTACGCAATGCTCTCGACTAACGATGGCAGGCTGTTCCATTATGTTCTTCGCCGTAGGCGTCGGTCTACGCGTCTTGAGGTCATAAAGGAGACATCGTGCAAAGTGGGCTGGGTAACCTGCAGATGTGGTCTTTCCTCACAGCACTTGATCGTAAAGCGGTTACTGATGAAGAAAATGGGAGTCTCTATTGACGTCGAACCATTAGAGAAAGCCAAGCAGCCAACCTCATCTGCTGCGGTGAGAATCCGACTGAGGTGACGGCTACCGCGTCGTGTGCCCCAGCTACCCAGAATGTCGTTAACGGGACCTCTGATGTCGTACTGGACACCGTCTAAAGCGAGACCGAGCTTCTAACCCCTGTGCCCACTAAAGTAAGAGGAAGTGGGCTTCGAAAGTCTGTAAGGCCCCATCAACGCCTGAAGTTACTAATCCCATGAAGGTACTGGAGGTAGAGCACAAAGCTCCAACTCCAATCACCCCAGTTCCTTTGGCAAAGTAACGCGCCGTGTCGACTTCTGCCAAACCCGCAAGGACTGAAAAGACTGGACCAGTGAGGGAGTTGGAGGTAGAACACAATGCCACAACTTCAATTGCTTCAGCTCCTTTGGCAATGAAACGCACCGTGTCAGCTGCCAAACTGATCGAAACTGGGGTCGAGTCGAAGACTCCTAACGTGAATACGCCTCTTCCAGGTTATTCTTCTACTAACCGTGGCAGCTCTTCCCAGGGACTACATGCTGGATGACCTCCAGTAGTTCATGCTCTCTGTCACCAAGATGCTTCTACCTGGTTCCCCTAGTGTCACTATCAGTAAGCGAACCAGACTGGTGAACGTCCTTGTTGACACACCAAATCCGCGACTCCGACTACCTCGTGTTATCCACTTACCCCGAAGGAAATCCTCATCATCATTATACACGTTAGCTAGAGGTTTAAAACACCTCGACTATTGTGCCGCAATACATAAAAGAAAAGAATAGAAATATAGCAGTTGAATGCCACTTGAGCTACCATCAACGTACAGGCATCGTTCCGGGAAGCTACCAGCCGGTTACTAGGCAAAAAACTTATTATGTAAAATTATATTACGCTACGAAATGAGATCGTAGGTAGAGGGGGAGGCTAAAAGGGATGGGGAGGGACAAAGGAACTCACACAAGGAATGCCACTGAGGTAGGCTCCTAGCCATGTCAGCAAGTGTATCTAGCCAAACGTGTTCATAGTCTTTCGGACCCCAACCAGGGAACCACGAAGCTACAACCAAGGTCAACTCTGAAGTGAGGGCCTTCATTCCTCTGGAGGAAGCCATCGCTTGGCCACCTCTCCTCTTCTTCCATCCACATCCCCGGTGCCCAAATAATGCACATGGCGGAAGTCGGTGGGCTGGTATGCGTAACACGTGGCCGAGCCATCGGAGTCTGGTGCGTGAAATGACGGTGCAGAGATGTTCAGTTCCTTTTCCTGTGCCGCAAACAAGGCGGCGAACACGCTCGTTGCTCACTCGGTGTTCCCACCAGATGTGAGTCAAACTGCGAAGGCACCGGTGGTCGAATGTAAATAGCCTCTTTATGTCCGCTGATCTAAGGGGCCAGCTTTCACAACCGTACAGTAGGGTCGAATGAACCACTGCATTGTACACTCTACCCTTCAGGGCGAGAGTGATGTTGCGCCTCCGCCATAGGTGGCGAAGACTAGCAGAAGCATTTGTGGTTTTGCTATACGGTTCGTGATCTCATCTTCAATCCCACAGACGCTGATACAATTTCCTAGATAGTTGAATTTCTGAACGACTTCTAGCTGATCCCCACCAAGATTCAGCGCAGGAGGCGATCCCTGTCAATCTTCGATGAAAGCTTTATACTTCCATGATGCAAAGTAAAGTCAGAAGCGGCTGACAGCCAGTGTTAATCTGTCCAGTGCAACTTGGCACGTCTGGAAGCTATCACAGATGAGGGAAATGTTGTCTGCATACTCCAAGTCAAGAAGTCGTTCTCCTGGGAGTAGCTCCACACCTTCTAAGTGGTGGCCTGTGAGCGCGATTTCCATAACTTCGTCAAAAGCGAAGTTGAAGAGAAACGGTGACAACGGGCACACTTGTCTCACACCGCTGGAGATATTGAAGGGCGGCGACAGCTGGCCGTAAGCCCTCACACTGCCTGTGCTACGTGCGTACAATGCTCGGAGAATATTTACATATTTCTCGAACACACCTTTCCTGAGTAGACAGATCCAAATGGCACATCGATCAACCGAATCGAAGGAAGGTTTGATGTCGAGGGACACGACAACGGTGGGCCGCCAATATGTGTGACGATGCTCCAACAACTGACGCAAAGTGAAGATGTGGTCTATGCAGACACGACTCCGACGAAACCCGGTTTGCTCCTCACGAATCTGTCTTTCCTAAGGGTCAGTTAGTCTGTGAAGGATTACATAGGAAAGTAATTTGGAGGCGATGGGGATCAAACTGATTCCTCTATGTTTGCCACATTTCGAACGCGAGCCTCCTTTGAAGATGGGAACAAAAAAGGAACGGCTCCAGTCGGTTGGGACAGTCTCCTGCTCCCACAGTTTCACTAGTAATTCATGTAGCGCGTCAACAAGAGCAGAGCCCCCGAACTTGAGGAGTGCTGAATGAAGATCATCTGGTCTCGCGGCTTTGTTCAACTTCAACAGTCCGATTTCATGTTTGACTTCTGAGCGAGAGGGCGGATCCAAAGGGACAACCCAGGGTGCAGGGCGATCGCTTGCCGGTGAGGAATCGAACTATTCCGACCGATTAAATTGCTTTCAAAGTGCTCAGCCCAACGCTCCAAGCGTTTTGGCAAGTAGTGGATAGGCTGTCCACTTTCGTCACAAATTGGTTCACTAACACCAGGTCTCCTGCTGCCCGCTTCCCGTATCAGACGGAATAACTTTCGATGGTTACCAAGGGCAGCTGTCACTTCCATCTCTGAAGCACGATGAGACCACCATCATTCTCGGTCTCACTTCAGGCTAGCACGAAGTCTTGCCCGGAACTCTTTGCGAGTTCAGTGTGTTCGCTTCCAGCCGGAATATATCGGCGAGTATCGATAAGTTCCAGTGACCGCGAAGAGACCAAATGTCCACGTTGACTTGTGGACTTACCACATGAGGACTTGTCTGCTGCTAGTAAGGTCTGGTGAACATGCGACCAATGACCTTCAATTGTCTCCAGCACGCGCTTACTCCAATCGCATATCAGCGTACTTTGATGGGCATTCATAACAGCTGGCTTTGTCAATTGGCTGGTGTGAATGCGCTCACAGCGTCGTTGTGGGCGTCCGCCAAAACGCATCGGCATATCAGCACATACAAGTGCATGGTCGGTGTCCACACGTGTGCTCCAAATCGAGCGACAGTTCTGCATTCAACCTCACCAACGGTAACTGGTTCCACTGTGATCGATTTGCGTCCAAGGCTGGTTCGATGCTGATGGGCGCTAAGTCACCCTCCGGCAAGTGCTGTGTTGGAAGTTAGTGCTCGTAGGAAATAGGCGGGCATCCTCACATAAATGAAGTAACCGCTCACCGTTATCATTACAGGAGCCTACACCGTGCTGAACGCCCAGATGCATTTCCTCTGTGAACAAGTTTCTAACTTGTGCGTTCAGAACCCCAACCAGCACAACAGTGTCCGTACTTCTTCTGTGGCGAAGGAGCTGGGTCAGTTGGCGGCGGAAGTCGTTCTGTACCGAATCATCACTGCAGTTTGCGGACTCGTAGGCAGCGATGATGTATAGACACTATTAGTCCCGCGCGACTTCGAAGCTTTAAACGAGCCAGCCAGTCGGACCGTACACATCCGGCTACTGATTGGAATCCAAGCAGCCAATCAATCCAATCAACTCAGGGCAATGTCAATACCAGCTTGGCGGGTGCTCAAAGCTGCATCGTCACTGGATAAGCGCAATGAGAAAGCGCTGCTAGTGTCACCTGAAGGGGATCGCAGAGTGAGCACTGAGCTCGAGTCTTGCAGGCAGGTCTCCGATAAGCAACAGATATCGATTGAAAAGTCTGTAATGTTAGGACAAGTGCTGCTTGTTGACCGATTTGTAGCAACGTGCGTACATTGAAGCATGCCAATATGAAGGAGGATTGAGGGCTCCAACTGGAAGTCGATGAACTGGAATGGACCGCTTGGTTAGACATGGGCTTGTCGACAGGACAGGAGTAACGCTCCGCGTTAGCATGTGAGTTGAAATTAGAAGATAAATGCCTAGCAAAGCATGTTTAGGGAGGGCCAAGGGCCGGGGGTTGAAAACTGGGGGATAAAAGTGAAGCTGGAACGAGACCATAAGGGAGAAAAGACGTAAGAGAGGGAATAAGAAGACGGGAAGGCTTGCACAGTAGCATCCAAACCCCTATCCACCCTGCTCAATGAAGCAGATAGGGCACAGTTGATTATCCTCTGCGGTGGCCAGAGCATCAGGAATTTGTTTGAAGAGAGATTCATGGCATTGCGTGGGTTGGATACTGTCATGTTTCCCAGGCCTAGACAGGAGAACGATTAGGGTCTTCAAGCACAACCTTTGGTTCTAAAACCTGACCGCAAGGCAGCGGGTTTGGCGTTGGGCTACAAGGAGTCCGTTTTAAGGAATAAGGAGCCACCCTCATTCCAACCCCCAACCTGGAGGGCCAGGAGGCTGAGTTTGTCTGGCCTCTAACCATTGACCTATCTGGTATGAGTGGCTCTGAAGGTGCAAAAGCACCACCCAGTATAGCTCCATGGATCACTGAGGCACACAAACCATCTCACCACGGTAAGGGCCAGCCTCCTCGCAAAGGAAAGCAAAGCGTTAATGCGCTTTGCATTCAAACAGGAGTAACAATGTCAGGGTTCAGCTGGCACTGGCAGATCGACTGGTTAGAGGAAGATATCAAGAGCTTTAAGTGCAGGCGGGCGCCTGGCGAGCAAGGCATCCGCCTTGTGAATTTCTAGGTGGCCAGCCGAAAATCAACTTCTGCCCTACCAGTACCCCACCTGGTAGGGTACGGCGCAGGGCTGGTCGTGCCGAGTTCCTTAGAGTAGTGGTTAACAATGTGCGTAGCCTAAGGAACAAGGTACACGAAGTGGGTCTAGTTATAGATAAATCGCGTCCCGACATACTTGCCTTCACTGAAAAGTGGTTGTCCCCGGATTCCACAGAGTGATGTTTACATGGCTACGCAATGCTTCGATGTAATCGCTCGAATGTCAGTCAAGGTGAGGGCGTCGTTCTTTATGTGAGCTGTAAACTGGATGTGTTAAGGATCTGTGTTCTCCAATCGCCGCATCAAATTGTTGGAGCCCCTGTCCACTGTTATGTTCACTTCTGCCCAGTTTAGAGTTGTAGTAGTATATCGAAGTTCTGGAATTATCTCCAAGGAGGTTACTGAGTTTATTCGTACTCAGGCCGCCAATAGGTGCCCAAAACTGGGTGATTGCAACTTCCCCAAAGTCCGTTGGGCTGATCTATTTTGCCGTTTGAGAGTGGGCACTTTCGGTTCGGATCTCCTGGAGCTAAAGTTGCAACTGCCTTTACATCACTTTGTGGACCTCACGACTAGACATCTGAGCAACCAACTTCCGTCTAGCTTGGATCTCATTTTTTGTCAAGTCACATGATTTCTTAAGTGATCTTACACGCGGCTGTCCTCTAGCAGCCAGGGACCATGTCTGCATATTCTTTCGCTGTGCTCTCACTTAGCATCATCCGACCACCGCTGAGGCACGTACAAATATTTGGCAGGCAGACTTTAATGTGAGACAAAGCTTCAGTTCTGCGTGGCGCGATCACGGTGATTGACACTGTTGACTCAGCTTTGGAGAAATTTTAGGCATATCTCACTAAGATCTCTGCTCCCCACATCCCACACATTAAGAAAAGGGAGCCGCGGTTTCAGCATACTTGGATAGACCACCCAGGTATATACCAGCTCAAAAAGCGCTTTAAGTGCAGGCAAACTTACCAAGCGGCTTCATCAACTAGCTCCTACAAGAGTTATCGAGTGGTACGAAATAAATTTAAGCAACATCTTAGGACTGCTCGTCTTCAGTGCGAGAAAGATTTGGCTAACGCAGCCGCAATAATCATCGGTAACATAGGCTTTACCACTTGACCCGATCAATTTAACTTCCAGATATAAATGGGCTCAGCGTTTAAAGTTGGGTTACGTCACACTAATCCCAGCTTCCTTCGGTTTGCTGAGACTGTCACTATAAGCCGAATTAAGCCAGCCTTGTGTGCTCAGAAACAAATATTTGTCAACCTAAAGCTGCCTTGGACGTAGGTGCGACATTCCGTCATTCGGTTTGCACCTTAAGCTTGTCTAGTTGCGCCCACTGTTAGCTGTATCTATGCGTATCGGTTATTGTTAATGGTACTGAGGAGACAATACGAAACGCATGCATCTACCAGCTTTCGTCTTCTCTCCGTGCTTTTCAAATTGTTGAAGGGAACTAACTGCTTTAAATTTAACTTCCGTCCGAATAAATGCATACTCTCTCCTACTTTCGTTACAGCTTCCATTAGCATATGCTTATCCAAGTTATCCTTGTAAAAGTAGTTTTCAGATGTGAGTTACCCGAAAGATATCTATTTGCAACCGTGTTTACTTAAAATCCAAAGGTTCTTTGCTTACGTACAGAGAAGCAGCGGTACAACCTCATCTATACTGCCTTTACTACGGGCGAACGGGACCTGTGGGCATACCGATTATGAGAAGGCTTGTGTACTTAGCGAACGGTAAACTGGTGTCTTTCCCTTGGGAGCTCTCTACCTTATGTTTAACTGGTCACAAAAGTCCTGGTGGATTCTTGCCTAACTGAAATCCGCATAACGGAGACACAAGTCTATTGCAAGGACTAAATGCATCCAATGCTTCTGGCTCTGATGTAATGTTTCCGAAGCTGATCCATGAATTAGCCGCTAAGCTAAGTTGCACTCTCACATGCGTGCTTACAATATCGCTCTAAAGAGGTTGCTTACCTTCGGAATGGAAGGAGGAAATCATCTGTTCGATTTTTAACAGCTGTGACAGCGCACTGCCCAGGAACTACCGGCCTGTCAGCTTGACAAGGATAAGAGTTAAGTTGCTTGAAAAATCGGTCAGGGATTCGGTGGAGAATCACCTGCTGAGGTTTAGCCTACTCAATGCGGTGCAGCACGGATTTCGTAGGGGATTTTCTTGTCTGACAAATTTAGGTGTAACTCGTGTAAGCTGGGCTGAAGCAATAACTAACGGTCACGCTATCGACGTGTTTTTCATTGACTTCTCGAAAGCCTTTGATACCGTCCCACATCCACGACTCTCACTAAAGTTGAGATCATACTAAATATCTGATGGCGTCCATAAATGATTGTCTACTTTCCTAGAGGGGAGAGAACAGTGTGTTCGCCTCCTGAGTGTGATGGGACTGGAAATGCTAATGGTTAGAAACGCTTTAATGCCAATCGAACGTCACAGGCCAGGCGGATAAAGAGTGGGCATGTTGCCGAAAGTAAATTGGTCAGCCAATCAGGAAATAGTTGACCAGTAATCGCGACCACCATGCAACTATCCACTGAATGTGCAAGTAACCAATCAAGCGCCAGCAGACGAAGGAGCGCATATGCTTGCACCCCTGAGCCAAGGTTTGTGACATTGGACCGAGGGAAGAAGCTCGTGGGCCCAATCCCGCCAATCGTACATCGAATAAAAAAACCAAGGTGATTTAGACAGATTGAATGTAGCGAGCAAGCACAAACTAACGGAAGAGGAGCCAGCGACACAATGCAAATAACAGGGATGAGCCAATGAGACGGACTGTTGTAAATAGTGTGTATACGCCATAAATATTGGAGCGTAATCTTTATAAATGACTTCGTAATTGTGGCCAAATCTTCTTACTTCCCAGTGGGCTACAGGACATGGCGACAGAGGAGAAGAAGCGGACGCGCCGGAACCCGCTCGCTTTTGGTGGACAGCTGTCGTTCACACCGCCGTTTGCTCTGCAGATGACTGAAAACATGCTGCCAGAGAAGTGGAGTATGTGGAAGGCGAAGTGGAAGGATTTCGTCACCCTGACCCAGTTGGATATTCAACCAATGGCGCACTAGTTGGCGATTTTTAGGCACGCTGTGGGGTGATGAATCCAGGAAGGTGCTTGAAAGGTTAGAGATCAGTAAGGCAGGTAAGGAAGTCGAACTTTCGGAAGTGCTGAGAAGATTCGTGGCGTTTTGCGAAGGACAGGTAAATGAAACTTATCTGAGGTATTTATTTTTCGTTTGCGATTGATCCCCAGGCGAAACGTTCGAGAGTTACATAACAGAACTGAAACTGTTGCCCGGTAACTGCAACGTCTGCAATTGTATGCGAGGCTCCTTGTTACTTGCTCGTATTGTCATTGGCACGAAGAATGATGAACTCACGCGGCGCCTTCTTAGACAAAAGAAGCTGTCTTCGGAACAATGTGTGGACGTCTGTTTGAGTGAATCCAGGACGGCGTAGCAGTTAGAGCATGTGAGAGCCGAAACAAACACGGATCTGTGCGCGATATCCCGAACCAGCAATAGTCCGCCCCAGACACCCCAAGGGTAGGGTTCGAGTTGTCAGTTTTACGGTTGTGTACATCCAAGAAGAAAACAGAGCTGCCCAGCCGGGGGTCGAACCTGCACAAAACGTTCCAAGTGGAACTACTTTGCTCGCTTTTGCAGGTCCGCTAAGGCCAGCCCAATAGTGGAGAGCATCAAAGAACAGTTACAAGAATTTTCCATAAGCAACTCAGAAACCCTTTGAAAACACATGTGTGCTTTAGTGACGCTTTGCTTCGAGGACGACCTGTACGCTTCTAACCGGACTCAGGGGCTACTGTCAACATCCTACAGGAGAAGCACTGTGTTGGAATGACATGTGACAGGACGCGGAATTATCTCAGAAAGTGGAATGGTTCAAAGCTGTTGCCGAAATGTAACGCTACTTTGAAGGCCATCAATCCGAAAAACGGCACCGAACACCAACTCAATTTCCTGATAGTCTCAGGAGACTTTATGCCCATTCTGGGTATTGATTCTATTTAGAGTCTCGGTTTTGTCTCTTTTAACCATGAAACTTTCGTCCATTCGTGTGGATATAACATAGATATTGTTGACGGCTACCCAAGCGTGTTTGACGTGGTCTTATGGAGATTATAAGGATGTGTTCATTTATCTTCAATCGAATCCACTAAGCCGGTAGTGTTTCTGACCAGAAAGGCGCCTATTGCCCTATGTGAGAAATTTTTTAGACTATCTGCAACGCCTCACTAGTTTGGGTGTAATAGCCAACGTTGAGGAGCCGACAGATTGGGTTAGCCAAGTGGCGATCGTTACTAAGAAAACTGGAGAACTACGCGTGTGCATCGATCCAAAACCACTTGACGCCGTACTCAGGAGGGAGCATTATACGCTACCGACGCTAGACAACGTATTTCCGGTCCTATCCAGAGCTGGAATATTCACTAAAGTCAACCTTGCTTCTGCGTTTTGGCACGTGTTACTTGACGAAGAGTCAAGCTACCTGACCACGTTTGGAACAGCTTTCGGGCGTTTCCGCTGGCTTCGTTTGCCTTTTGGACTGAAGGTATCTAGCGAGATCTTTCAGTAACGACTGGTGCAGGCTTTAGACGATTTACCAGGAACCTTCTGTATAGCGGACGACGTTTTGGTTTTTGGCGCAACGTGAGAGAAGCACGACCAGAACTTTCACCGATTTTTGCAGCGCTGTTTTGAAAGGAACAGCAACCTGAAGGTAGAGCAGATCGAGTTGCGTAGGACGGAAGTGGTGTTTCATGGACACGTGATAGGCAAAGTGCATGTGGAAGAAATTAAAACATCTAATTGCCGGATCTGCACATAGCATCATCATTGCTGAACAATTCCACAAAAAACTATGGGGTGTTAGGTAGAGAGGAAGATGAAACTAGGCTGTATTTTGACGTCACCGCACTCTTCATGTCGATCGGTCAAGAAGTTGCAAAAGAAAGCGACCGGACACAATAGGAAACCTCAAGCCGGAGAGCATATGGGAACCCTAGGGACTCTGCGTGACCACTTATTTTTACTTAGATGGGCAAGTATACCAACAACTGAAAGGAAGGCCCACGGGATCGCTTATCTCAGGACATATTGCAGAAGCTGCGATGCAAAAACTGGAGAGTATCACAATACCGTTAAACAAATCGAAATGATGGATCCGGTAGGTGGACGGCACGTTTTTCCTCATTGAACGAGATTCCATACAGAATGCCCATGAGTTAATGAACGACACATTCTACTGAAGTCGAAAAGGATAACCAATTACCATTCTTAGATGTAATACTCCACAAGAACACTGGCGGAACTATTCAAACTTATGTATTTCGAAGGAAGACCCACACAGACCAAGTAGTAAGCTACCACAGCAACCATCTACTGAACCACAAGAAATGTTGCATTCAAAACCTCTTCATAAGGGCTGTAACACATCGCAGCACAACGGCATTGAAAAAGAAGCAAGAGCATTATCGATACCGGGTATTGCGTAACAAGGGTTATCCGAGAACTTTCATCAAAAGAAGCCTGGAGAAAAGAGTACCTTAACAATAGCGACAGAACGTAGGTAAACGCGTAGGACTAACTTTAATCGTGGACGTGTCTGAACTAACATCGAGACTGCTACGACTACATGAAATCTTGATGGCCCGCAAACCGACTGGTACTTTGGGAGGATTGTTTTCAACACCGAAAGACAAAGTCAAGCAAGGCTGTTAGAATTGTGCCATTTATAAAATAAATTGAAGAGTGACATACACTACATCGGGCAAATGGGAAGGAAACATTCAATACGGATCAACGAACACAACTGGGCCATACGGAGACACAACCTGCATGCACTGGTTTCATGCATGAAGATAAAGAAGGCCCCCATTTCGACCTAGAGATCGCAAAGATCCTAGCCCGTGGAAATTCGAGACAATCTAGAGAATTCTTGGAAACATGGCATTCTACAGATAATTCGATAAATCGACGCGTTGAATTAGATGCCATATATTCAGAGTTATGGCTGAAAGATCACCGAATTAGTCGGCTAAATCTTACGGAAGAGAACTCGGAACAACTGCGTCAAACGACAACGACAACCGAAGTGGCACGCGCACGTACTTTACGAGACAAGAATCAGTGGTCTGTTTCGGTGGTCAAGTGCCAATTAAACGATCCGAACTTAGCCATGGCTAGCACACCCATCAATCCCACTCACTGACGCTTCGTACCGTGCCGCTCTGCTACGTAAACGCTTACTGACGATGTCGCCTCGAGTGGTAACGAAACGTTGGCATCCAAAATGTCAAGCTCAGCGAACACTCAGAAAGCCAAGGGAGCAACACGAGCTACAAACTTTTGTTTCTACATCACAGCCAACGATGTCTTCCAAACTAGTGTGCACAGGCCAGTATTATTCCGAATACACGTAAACAACGTATGCGAACCAATCTAACACGTATAATAATTCCCGTTTACAGATGACGTAAATAATATTAATAATTAAGTCAACACATAAAAAAGACAACATTGGCAGTGCCCCAACACATAGTTAACAAAAACAACAAGGGCAGCAGCAGCAGCAGCAACAACAACAGCAAAAATGGGAACCACGTAGACAATGGAAAGGTTTGGACGGTTTGCAAGCTTAATGCGTTGTGTTACAGATGACCACAAACGGGTTTACGTCCTTCATCCAGACCAATTACAAATAAGCCTGGGAAGCACCAGTGAGGAAACCCGCACTGATCAAATCTAATGAACGCCGTAAAATTCAAAGTACTTTGCTACCGAAGCCGCATTACGGAAGGTTCTACCGCAATTGTTGGGAATGTACTTCCAACATCCGACTCAGTTCGGGACTCAGGAATTAGATACTCCAACTTTACAATTTCTGCTAACATATGCTTTGTCAGGTTACAAAAGCCAGGCGACTATGCAGGTACATCACCAGAACTTTCTCGCTGCCTTAAACACCACTTTATGTAATCAAACTAATCGTAAGATTGTCACTGAAATGCTTTGCTATCGTTCACGGTCAATTGAGAAATAAAGATAGAAAAAGTCCGGAAAGCGCCCAACGATCTTTTACCAAGCTGGTCCTCGGTCGTTGCGCAAAACTGGGTTATTATGATCCTATCGAAAACTCCGCAAGGATACTGTTCTGCTTAGACCCTTAATGAACAACCTTCTCTCCTTCAAAATTATTAACCAATGAAGTTCCGCAGACAACTCCGCACTTGAGCTGCAGAAGACTGCAATATACACCACACGAAATGACGGCTACTTTCTGCCCTCAAAGCTTGCAAGTCACAACACGATCGAACTTCGTGTTACTGTGATACGCCTATCTGTAGTACAGACTTCCTTTACTGATACGCATGAGTGCAAGCCATGGCACCTTAGGAAATTCCCTACAGACTTTCCTCACTATGCCAGCGTGTCGAAGATCTTTGTTTCATAACAATTTCTTGAAACATTGACCGGATGATATAAATAACATAGGAACACCTAGTTGCTTACCATCAACTTGCTGTCTCCATATCATTACCCAACAAATTAAGCTTGTGTCCGTGCAGTCTACAATTTCCTCTCCATTACTGTCTGCACCTGAGCCTCATAAACGAAGAAATATTGACACAGCTATCGCTACATTTTACTTAATCGATTCTAGGATGCGAGTGAAAATTCATGGTTCGAAATGTGATTATTTAACTATGTTTTACTATTGTGCATTTATGTCGCATATATCATGCAACCTATTGGGTGTACAAATGATCGCGCTCACTTATGGGACCACATCCCGCTAGTCGGTAAATATACGAATTCCCTAAATAACATTTTAATTAAGGTGTGTACTTGTTTATGTCATGGATAAGGGACACCCAGTGCATCATGATTTTCAATGGAACCTGGAACATCTTGCATGTCTTCTTGCCAGTATGTAGAGAATCCTTTAAGTTCGTGCACTGATCCATTTATGGATTTCGTAGAATTTCGCGTTGTGGAACCAGATGTACTGACGTCACTTTTGGGAAGTGATGTATATTACAGCTTGCTCAACACAGTAACAGATGAACACAAATCTGTGTTGCTGTTTGTAGGTCTCAATTCTCTCCTGAGATATTTTCACGCAATTCGGTCATTTAACTTCGGCTTAGACTTAAAATGGTGTACACATATGGAAGTGTTTGTGGGGTGCAAAATTTAACCTATGCTCTTACTGCAAGTGCAGAAATTCTGCGATGTGTGTTTCCACAGAAA